>CM049388.1:3528427-3745927 GCA_026937815.1 Etheostoma perlongum | reverse complement strand
TTTGAAGGCATCATCGGTCGCACTTTAACTCTTTAAAAAGGAAATCTCAGAAGGCAGCAACAAAACTCAATTGACTCAAATATAGTTTCTGTTGTTGTGCTGATGATGATGAAACCGTTCATCATTTCTTTATTTAAAGGGACAACGCACATTAATCAACATGAGTACAGAGTCCAACATGTAAATCTGCCAGATTTAGCCATACAGGCTAATTTTCATCTGCAGTCCCTAGCAATCTATTTTATATCCAAGTGTACTGTACCGGAGAAAAGCTGTAGTGCCGCTGCAAAATAGGCTTGGAAGGAACTTGTTTGGGTGGAACGTGTACGTTTAAAAGTTGTTTTAGTTGTGCAAATATATATTTTACATCTTGCATTGCAAGACCTTCCTCCACAGCACCGCGAAGGAGGGTCTGGCTAGTCCACACAGCATTCTGAGATGAGACAAACATGTGCTCTGTTTTATTGGCATTTCTTTAAACCAATCACAATTGTCTTGGGTGGCGCTAAGCGCTGAACAGAGCAACGGTGCCGCTGCAAAATAGCCTCTGGAAGGAACTTGTTTTGGTGGAACATGTGTACATTGGACAGATAGTCTAGCTAGCCGTCTGGATTTACCCTGCAGAGATCTGAGGACCATGAAACCATAGTCCTCAGAAATCCACCAGAGGTTAGACCGCCAACACAGAGGAAGCACAAGGTAACGGACATCCGGCTGAAATGAGTGAAATCCGGTGGATTTTCCGGCGCCAACGGAGCAATCCCGGAAGTGGAACATCAATGACAAAGACAACGTAAACACTAACTTGTAAATAAAATCTCATCTAATTTGAAGATGTAGGGGTTGAGGTTGTTGTTGCATGTTGTAAAGCCGTCAAATATTTGGAGTTTTCTTAATAAAACTGTTGACTTCTTTTTGATCCATATGTGCCCAAACACAGGAAAGGCAGAGTCATTTAATGTGAAAAACTAATTGCAAAATTTTATAAATTAAAAATTCAGAATGAAAACACGATTTAATGAGAGTAACTAACTTTCAGGGCTCGAAATTCCGAAAGTAAAAACATGAACATTTTTGGGCGAGTATGTTAATCAGATGAAGTACATTGAAATAAAACAAAAATTTCTGCAATGTGAACAGCATTAACTCACAGAAATAACAGTTTGTTCTTTAATAAATACTTTAAAAGGTGAATCATCCAACCAAATGTCTGGCCGTAAACACTGGATTTCTCTCGAGTTTTATCAACATTATTGTACATGATGGAAAACTGAAACCTTTCAAAATAATTTGCACTTTATTTTTATATTTTTTAAAGCATCACAGCGGCATCATACTGCAGAGCTCTGGAACAATTCAGATTTACACAAAGAATAAAACCAGTTACACATCTACATTGCTACGTTTTGGTTAACACAACCCCGCAGATTCCAAACCAAAACGGGTCAGAAGTGTTTTCAAATACTTACGATTTAGGAGGCCGAAAACGCCAGAGCAGGGGGAATGAGAGGGGGAAACGCCAGAGCAGGGGGAATGAGAGGGGGAAACGCCAGAGCAGGGGGAATGAGAGGGGGGGGAAATGCCAGAGCAGGGGGAAATGGGGGAAACGCCAGAGCAGGGGGAGAGGGGAAACACCAGAGCAGGGGGAATGAGAGGGGGAAACGCCAGAGCAGGGGGAATGAGAGGGGAATGCCAGAGCAGGGGGGAATGAGAGGGGGAAACGCCAGAGCAGGGGAATAAATGGAAACGCCAGAGCAGGGGGGGGGAAACGCCAGAGCAGAGGGAATGAGAGGGGGGGGCAGGGGAATGAGAGGGGAAACACCAGAGCAGGGGGAATGAGAGGGGGAAACGCCAGAGCAGGGGGAATGAGAGGGGGAAACGCCAGAGCAGGGGGAATGAGAGGGGAAACGCCAGAGCAGGGGGAATGAGAGGGGGAAACGCCAGAGCAGGGGGAATGAGAGGGGGAAACGCCAGAGCAGGGGGAATGAGAGGGGAAACGCCAGAGCAGGGGGAATGAGTGGGGAAACGCCAGAGCAGGGGGAATGAGAGGGGGAAACGCCAGAGCAGGGGGAATGAGAGGGGGAAATGTAGCAGAAGCTATTTGTTTTTAAACCAAAACGTAGCAATGTAAATGTAGCCTCAGTGACTTAACACAAAACAACATGTAGTATTTTGGCAAAATGACAAAAACGATAGTCCAAAAATATAGAAATCCTGAACAATAAACATTAAGTGATGAGCTGCAACTCTGGCCCCAAATGGTAATTACAGGATAATTGCTGGTTGAATTTTCCTACATTTCCCATGATTCTTGTCCGCCATCTTTAGATGGCGCAAAGCAAGTGGAATGAGATCATAAAAAAAATAAAAATCCTTTAAATTCCATCAACAAAATGGAAAACTTGTTTTGATCGATATTCAATTTAGAATCAAAATCTTGGCTTTAGCAGAGTGTGATGAATAAAGCAACAGTGTTTTATTGCTTATAAAATTGAACTTTATTTGTAAAATCAAGTTTTCTTTATTTTTAAAAGCTACATAGTCTCACTTTAAATAATGTTATGCAATTAAAAATCTAAAAAGATATGTTGGAGAAATAGTATTTGCACATTTCTATTGAGTAAAAAGAACATCCATTGCCTCTGTGATATTTACAGTTTCAATTATACTCTGATAATCTTTTGTACAAGCCTTGATTTTGCATAACGTTTTGTTAGTATAAAGGCATCTAACACAAACCACAAACATCTTTTGTAAAGAAAAAGATCCGTGAGGAAACTTAAGGACCAGAGGATCCAGAACGGTTCCCTGAGGAACTGTCAATGTTTTGCAAAATAAAGAAACCTCAAACACATCGGAGTTCTTCAGAGAACCTTTAAAGGCTCTGACACACCAACCGGACGGCCGACCGGCGGCAGAAAAGGTCGGGAAAAGTCAACTGACCAGTCGGCTCAAAAAGTGCCTCGGAACACACCAAATCGACGCCCACTTCTCCATAACAGCAGGCTGCACTAATCTGTTTTATCAACCAAAAAATTAAAACCAGAAATGACGGAACACCTATGTAGACCTCGTAAACACAGAGCCCGCTGTCGTCAGTCCTTGTTTTCATCAGTGTTGATAGCCGTCAAGAAGGATCGCCGTTACTTGCTGAACGGAAGACAACACAATGGCGAGTAATAAGAAGATACTGGCGTTTCAGCTCTGGTTTTCTCGTGCGCTGATTCGCTAGTCAAGGGCTAGCACTCCACCAATCAGATTGGTCATTGAGTCCGACTGCCCACTGGCCGATTCAACAAGTCAAATCAGCCAAAATGGACGCCGACAGCTCCTCCGACTGACGACGGCACGGAACACACCAAACAGACTCGAGTCACCGACGTCGCCAAACTGTCCGGCGGCCGATAATCGGTTTGGTGTGTCAGAGCCGTTAAAGAGCCAATGACGGATTTATTTCAGAGTGCAGTAAGCCACACCTGAAATACTTAATATCAGTTGGTTTAACCTGAAATCGTCCACAGCTCTCAGCAGAATCGGCAAGTCAAATGACTTATTTTAAAAAGGACAACACATCATGTTGAAATTTAACATTTTAAAGTCACTCTTAAACCAAAAATCTGAGCAAACTTTTTGAAAAAAAATGTGATAACATTTTCTCTGTATAACTGTGAACTTTACCAAATGGTGTGAGGGTTCATTCTTTCTTCAGTTTGTGTTCTTTCATTAAAAACAATTTAACACATTTAAAAGTTAGTTTAGTTTGTTTTTTAAATTTACGATAACTTGAAGACTGCTTTTGAAAATGTTTGTCGTTAAAAAACCCCGTTGATGAACATTTTATACCATGCTTCCTTTGACTGTTGAAGCATTTTGATAAACTAGCATTTAATTCATTAAATTGTTTCCTAAAAACAAGCTTATGTTATTCCAGACTTTTATAAAGCATCAGGAATAGTAAGAAACAGTGTTGAGCTCCTTTTTACCTTCTCATAAGCACATCTTTGCAGTGATAATAAAAACAATCTATCAAACATATATACAGATTTAAGAGGCACTAGCGGCTCCTGAGATTTAAAGAAAAAAGACTTGATGCAGCAGCTTTAATGTTTAGAAATGCTTCACCATTTTTAAACGAGAAATCCACTAAAGTTTGATTAATTGCTCTTTTAAATGTGGACTTGTCAGGTGAATTTTAAGGCCTTGAATCTCAACTAGTTGGGATAGTTAAAATGTACTGAGTCTAATTCTGCTCACAGATTCTTGTTGTTTTAACTTGAGCGATAATAAGAAACCCAAATCTGTTGAAAACAAAAACCAGCTTCATTCTCAGCAGATTCAGGCTGACATAAACAGAAATGATGAGGTACTTTTCGAGCAGTTAAAAGGCCCCAAAACAAAAAAAGTATAACTATTTTCTGTTTCCATGCACAAGTTGAATGTTTGTACTTGTTTTTCCTTGAGTTTGACGTCCCGTATGGAAGCTCAGCAGGTCCAAACAGTGTTACAGAAAGTGTGTTTTCAGCATTCAAAAAGCAACGATGCAAAGTGTGTTTGTTAACCGATTCACGGTTTTTCTATACACATAAGAAACTGGTTCACATTCACAACTAGTGTAGATAGAGTAATACTTGTTTAAAGCCATCAGTCAAATACATAATTACTGTCTTTAGAGCTTGAAGTGAATTATTCCAATTTTCTATTTTTAATTATAAATTTAACTGGAAAATTAAGTGTCAACAGTTTCTAGAATGAAGTTCATGGTGATATTAAACTGAATAAAAACTGTCCTGATCAATGTAGAAAAATAATTAACTGTTGCTCTGTGATGTTTCTTTGCTCTGGCGTTGACTTTTTAGATCTTTTAGTTTGTTTTCCATAAACTGTTTGTATTTGACTAATTATTTGCTAAAGGTCTTGAACTAACAGCCATTTAAAAACCTTTTTTTCCTGTAGACATCCTGAGGATCAGGGTGAGAGTCCACAGCCTCCTGTAGAAGTCAGGTGAGAGGAATGCATTTTTGACTCCGTCAGTGGCTGAGCAGCCTGAGACGAGCCAGCCAGCCTCCGAGCAGCGATGTCGACTGTTTGGTTACAGCCCTGGGTGGAGAAGCAGCAGCAGAGGTGGAGGTGGAGGCAGCAGACTTCTTGGATGCGGCTTCCTGGTAAGGGATGGTGGCGCTGTTGTGCAGGTTTGCGTTGATGAAGCACTGGCTGCCTCTGATGTGGTCGACGCCGCGGACGGACGGGTGTCCTCGGTACGGCAGAGGGAAACACGGCTCCTCCTCTGTGATGGTGCTGATACCCTCGTTGCTCAGATATCTGTGCAGGACGTCCTGTCCTGTTCAGGAGACCAGACGGGAACAATGAGTGAACACGGACTGCATAGGCCTGCAACAATTATTACATAACTGTCTAATTGTTTTTACATAATCACGGTTTCTTTGTTTAACCGCAATAATTGCTAACACAAGCTAAGGTGTCTTGCTAAGGGGCAAGACTGGTAATTATTGATTTTGTTTACATATGCCAAATAGTAATTATATAAGTGATTATTGGTTGGACTATCTATTTTATTATCATTTTGATTGTACGTTGTTGGCACTAAACACATTTATAGCAACACAAAATTACAAGTGGGGGAGGATACAGTTAGAAAATATGTATTTTATGATAATAAAGAGGCGTTGTTTACTTCACAGGCTCTCTGCCTGTGTTACTACATTATCTGGGTCACCTGACAGCAATCAAACCAAAACATGTATCCTGGGATTCATTCAAAACTTTAATTTGTTCAAAAAAGTAATAAATAAACAAACACAGCCCCCCTCTTTCATTCCTTAAACCAGCTTCTTGAAAAAGTCGGCGTAGCGATGTTTACGCATATATAAAATTGTGTTGCTATCCACATCTTTCATAATATTTAAAAGTAGCTGTTTCTTCTTCTTTCCCTTTGTCCATGCATCTCTACTGCGTCCCTGCAAACTGTTGGCTGGTTAGTTTGTGTACGACAGCCATAGCAACATTTTACAAAAGTTACCGACTGTAGCTTTAAAAGTTGAAGTCACGTATAAATGACTCATTATGACAGCGGCCAGCCGTCGAGTTTGGTCTCTTTTTAAGCGTCAGTGGAAAATGGTTCAAACCCTAATGTGTCTTTGTTTAACTGCACTGCCTTCCATTAACAGCCTGTTATCTTGGACACACACACACACACGTTTGTGAGGTGGAGTGCAGCTGTAGCTCTCAGGGTTTATAATCAACCAGGTAAAAATTCAAAGCACGCAGGCCGTCCTGCCCTGGTTTGTCCTTGGCTGTTAATGAGCCAGACAGGCGGCAATTACTGATAACGATTACACCGATTACAGGCGCTCGGCTGTTCGTCTAGTTCAGCCGGGACATCTGGAGCTCACCTTTCCTTCTCCCGAGAAATCTAGTCTATATCGATGACATTTCATTACTGCAAATGTTCAGGTCCCGCTGGAAATTTCGCCGGATGTCCCTTACTTTCAGCAGGATGTCCGTCACCTTCCTCTTTCTTTTAGGTAATGTTCTGAACTCGGGTGGATTTTTGAGGACTATGGTTACCTGGTCCTCACATCTCTGCAGGGTAAATCCATACAGCTAGCTAGACTATCTGTCCAATCGGAGTTTTCTGTTGCACGACTAAAACCACCTTTAAACGTACACATGTTGCACCAAAACAAGTTCCTTCCTGAGGCTATTTAGCAGCGGCACCGTGCCTCCGTCCGGAGCTTAGCACCGTCCAAGACCATTGTGATTGGTTTAAAGAAATGCTGGCATGTTGTGTGGACTAGCCAGACCTTCCTTGGCAACGCTGTGGAGGAAGGTCTGGCAATGCGCGACTATGTTCACCCAGACAGCTGAAACTCACCTTTCCTTCCCCGAGCCCCGGGCCTGGAGGACGGGTCCCCTGAAAACGACTCTACCGGCATGGAGACGGGTCGAGGTTTACCTGCCAACCGTCCAGACGCAACAAAAATTAGAATATGCATGTAGATAAATGCTATATTGTGTTTTTTTTTTGTGAGTCCTTTGTTGTTTACTTTATTTAGAACTTTCTGTAAATATGCCAGAATTTGCCAAAAGGCTAGTTTTTATCTGTGGTCCCTGGCCAGATGTTGCTATAAGCTTCCTAAAAAGCAGTGACAGGCATCCTAACATGAGCACAACATAAAAAACATCAGATATGTTCACCTACTAACTAAAACCCCATTTCATTACAGTTTATAAAACAAAAACATGAATCTACATTTATATAAACCACACATATCAGTTGGATCAGCCTAACTATTTGTTTTTGCATTAAACTTAATTATGTATCTTATCTGCTCCCATTAATCTGCAAAAGCAGGAAGAGGAACCATCAAAGTTTTATATTTTTTATCTGTCAACTGCAAGATTTTTAATTTGATTTTATTTTAATGCTTGAATTCAAAGTAATACTTGTCCTCATAAGTATAAAAGTGTGTGTCTGTGCACTCACAGCGTGTAGACGAGCGCTGTCGAAGGCACACAGCAACTGGTTGGTTGTGTTCAGGCGGGGGGGACCTGACGGATGTCCGTTTGTCGCCGACGTCGGCGACGACAGTGGAGCGCCGCCGCACGTCTGCATCCAGACACGAGTTCGGAGACTTGGGCCTCATTTTCACACCCAGAGACACGTTCATGTTCCCGTCTCTTCAGAGAGGAACAGGACAGGAGGATTACAACTTCTTCTCCTTTCCCCAAATGGAATCACTGGTTCCACTTAGGGCTGAACCATTTGGGGAAACAAATTTAATTACGATTTTTCTGCCAGATATTGCGATCACGATTCTATATGCGGTTTGTTTTTAAAAGTTTAGCTAAAGTTCAATATTCCATGTGTTAAAAAAAAAACCTGTCATGGAGCATTATAACATGAGACACCATCAAAACAGCTATATGTTCTTATGCAAGGATGAGAACATACAGTAGATATGAACTGCCAGCAATAAATGTTTTTCTTTTAATAAGCGTGGAACATTCAAAAGTCAAATACAGAACATTTTTACAAAATGTATAGTTATAATAAATATAATTCCAATAAAATAATATTAGCACTTTGCTGTAACTTGAGATATTGATATTCCTCAGTTCAGTAGCAGAATCAACATATTGCACCTTATACCATCATGTAGATGTACACTACCGGTCAAAAGTTTGGGGTCACTTCTACATTTCCATACCACTCCATTATAGACAGAATACCTGCTAATTTGGGTGGGGGGGCTGATCTTTAATGCAATATTGGCCATTATCAGCAACCATTCATCCAATGTTCCAAAGGCACATTCTGTGTACTAATCTACATTCTGTGTACTAATCTATCATTTAAAAATAAAAAACTAGAAAAACATTGGAGAACCATTTTACTATTATGTAAGCACATAATGTAATCTGATTACTGCCCTGGTTAAAAAAACAATGCAACTGATCTCAGCTGGCATTCTGTCTACAATGGAGTGCAATGGGAATTTCTATGTGACCCCAAACTTTTGACCGGTAGTGTATGTATGTAATGTACAAAGTTATACAAAATAAATACAACCATCTGTGATGGATAACATTATTAATAATAATTTAATAATTTATACTGTTTATTGATCCCCAGTGGGGAAATTACAATTTTCTAAATCCAAATCCAGCATTTGAATAGTAAATATAACAATAAAAATAATGTTAAATCAAATGTTACACCAAACATTTAACTAAATATTTCACATTCGATGAATCACGGTCTTCACAATTAGCTAATCGCATTTGTACGACTCACGATATGAAAACGATCAATCGTCCAGCCCTAGTTCCACTTTATAACCGCGACTATGACACTGTAAGCAGTGAGCTGCTGAATCAGTGAGGTAACTCACAGCGGTGTGTAAGGGGCCGCAGGGGGAGGAGGGACGTACAGATCCAATATGGCCGTCGTCCCTCTCTTCCCAGGAGGGTCCAATGGTTCTGGCTGTTGGGATCTGTGGAGACCCGGAGCTCCCTGAGAGGTCTGGACACAACAAGAGAAAGACAAACACTCAATACTGCTTTTATATAATTATGGAAAACAAAAAGCATTTGTTGCTACACATGTCCCTGCTGTAACCATTTCTAATTAGTGTTTCTGTGGTCTGAAGAGCTTTTAACAACGTTTCTGTCGCACACAGCGGAGGACGTAATGACTCCTTTTAATGGCGTTTATTGTAAAACAACAGTAAGACGTTCCAGCTCGAGGGGGAGTAGCAGACAAAGCTCTTTTGTTTCCTTCCTTGCCCTCCAAAGCTTCTGTACTTGTATAAACACAGGAACTTCACTCAGCTCCTTTTCTGGTTCGTCTGAGTTGCAAAACACGCATGAAGGAAACCTTCTTCTGCTGACTAAAGATCTATTCTGATCACCATCCCACAAACCTTTCCACTGCAACAAATACTCACTATAGAGCACCAAATGTGGATTAATCCGCCGCTAAAAATTGTACCGACAAGTGCTCTAAAGATTCTTTTTAATTTTTAAATGAAACGGTTTGAAATTTTTTTTTGGAGAAACAACTAGCACATCCAAAAATTATTCTGTGCAGGTGCGTTATAAACATAATCAATTTGGAACAAAGGAAAAAAATCCAGCACCCTGCTCTAAACCACCGTTTATTTACAGAAAACAAAGGTCCAAAAATTAAACTCTTGAATTTTTTTTTAAAACAGCCATAATAACCATTACGATACTGTACTTTCCATTAGAAGGTGATGACCGGGGCGAGGTGATGACCGGGGCGAGAGGAGGCGTAAGAGTTGATTCAAGATGACCTATGACCCAGACGGTAGGACTGGCGCTGAGGTAAAGACAAACTGACTTCAGATCTGTTTTGATAACTGAGATTAGAGACTGAACCGTGCTGTTGGGGGGGCATTTAAGACGCCTATCTTCCCTAAACACACACATCCTGGACACCTGTCAACACAGAAGCCCTGAAGGCCGTTTGATTGAATTCAGAACCGAACAAATGAGTCACCTTCTAAAGAAGTCTGACATCAACGGAGCCTGATGTTTGGAGTTTTTCCGATCCCTTTTTTTCCAGGAAAAGGGAAGAAGGGATGAAGGGATGAATTGTTCCCACACACCTCAGCGAGCAGCCGGTTGGGTGGCTGCTGTGTTTACTGGTTGCTCTCAAATAGAAACAAAAAGCTACGATGACAGAAGGAGAATGGACCAGAGCGGTGCTTTATTTACCCGGGGGAAGGGTTGCTTTCATACAGCGAACCACAGCCGACAGCTGCTGAGGTTTAGTGCCTGGCTCAATGGCTGTCAGAAAATTCAAAAATCATTTTTATCCATTTTTCTCTTCCTTTACCACTACTACAGTGCATGTGCACCCCTCATAGACAAGTTCTTATTTTTTTATTCCCTCAATTTGAAACTCAGCGAGGAGATATTTAAAGCTACAGATCACACACACACATATTAGTATGTAGTAGGAAAGAAACAAGGAAAGTATTTAGAAAGTATGTATGTATGTAAGCAAGCAAACAAGCAAACAAGTAAATAAGCAAGTAAGTTAGTAAGTAAGAAAATAAAGTAAAAAAGAAAGAAAGAAAGCGAGCAAGTATTTAGAAAGTCTGTAAGCAAGTAAGAATAACAGATTTCAGGTTGCCTCTGTCTCTGTGTGGTGCATTCAAATGCCGCTGAGAAGCTCCAGACATCAGAAACGTTTAGTGTTGGCTGACAAGCAGCACTCAGTCGCTTAATTTTTTTCTTTGAAAATCCCCCCCCCCCCAAAAAAAATAGAAATAAAAAACATTAATAAACACGTGTAAAACTTGTAGCTCTGTTGAATAGAAACACTCCCTCTGAACACATTTCTTGGAGTTGTTTGTTGGGGTTTCCTACAGCATTTAACAGCTTCACAGAGCAACCTCCTGCTGTTAGCACTTCTATAAAGGACGATAATCAGAGCCCGACCGATTTAAGGCCGATACTGATATAAATATTTGGATATTTAAAAATCCGATATGCCGATATATATTTGAAAAAAATAATCCAGAAACGCGTTACAAAACCTAAACAGATTTACCTTACAGTTATTTGTAGTCATTTATGAGTTTTCACTAAAATAACATGACAATACTTACAGAAGAACATCAAAATATATTAAAGTTCTGATGAATAAAATGTATAAAATACAAAAATAACCAGTGTTGCTAACAGGGACGTTGCAGAAAATACAAAAAAATTGATTGGGAAACGCCTAATATCGGCCGATAATATTGGCCCGCTGATATATCGGTCGGGCTCTAATGATAATAGAAAGAAAGGATGTGAGAAAAGAAGCGTGTTGGATGTCCGTGTCTTCATAGCAGCTGACCTGTATGAGCGGAGGCCTCCAGCGCAGGTTTTTCAGCGGCGCGGCAGCAAAGCCGCCACTCGTTCCTGACGGCCTCTTCTTCACCACCAGGACAACGCTGCCAGACTCCGCCCTCAGCTTCTCCACCAGGTGCTTCAATTGCCAGCCCACCTGGACCAATCACAGAGCAGGGTTTAATGTCAAAATGGTGTGCACCGTTATGCTACGCTTTCCTGTTGAGCAACATGTTTCCTTGGAACGGTGGAAAACGGTGTGCAACGGGTTTTGAGGTGTTTTCTCTTGTTTACTGGCCATGTCACAGGTGATACCCAATCAACAGAGACGTGTCTGTTATCTAGTTAAAAGGTGGAGTGCTTGCGCACACAACAGGGTGTTCAACGCACCCCCGTTTCAGTTTACGTTTTTGTTGAGGCCTGAACGTGGTCCTGAACTCTTAACTAGACTTTTAAACCTTGTGACATTTCTTTACTTCTTACTTGTTTAATTAATTGCAGTTGCTGTCTAACAACAACAACTGGATGTCCTGTATGGTAAAAAATATCATGCGTATTAATCAAATTGAGTAAATTTTAAAAGTTTGACATTTTGATTTACACTTATTCACTTCCAAAGGTAGAAGAATCTGCCTTTCAGCACCTCTAACATTCATTAAAAACGAGAAATCTCCAGAAAGTCACCGCTCCAAGCCAAGAAATGGGCCAATACTTTTAATACATCTGAGCTTTAACCCCCCATATAGCCACAACGCGTCACTGGCAGATGTATTTGATCTTTGGACAGAGCCAGGCTAGCTGATTTGTAGCTTCATAATTACTCGAGATGTTCTGACTCCAGAATCGGAAAAGCCTCCGATACGGAAAGTACTGGAGTTTATGTACTGATGCAATACCATGTAATTTAGCCCAGAAATAAATCTACTTTAAAGTAGCTTATTTATGTTCTTTTTCATTATGCAACTGAGTATGTTATGTTATGTCAAACTGAGTAATAAAAAAGTTCTGCGGCGTTCATTCTTTAACCTAGAGTTTAACCTGAGCCAGGCCAAACCACAAAGATCAAAATCATATCACATCCATACAGATATAGTAGTATCTGTATGGATGTGCTGTTAAAACAATAAAATATATGACACACTGGTATTGGATCAGTACTCGGTATCAGCCGATACGCAAATTCAGGTATCAAAAGCATAACAATGGTATTGATCCGTCTCTAATATTTACCGTACAGACATGAGACTGATATTGATCTTTTTATCTGAAGCTCAGCAAGAAAGCAACTAGGCTGGACTTTTGACTCACCACTGTCTGTCTGTTGACCTGAATGACTTCATCTCCAGCATGAATCCTCTGAGTTTGATCTGCAGGGGACTGGACGGCAGAATCACAGAGATTGGGTATTAGAAAGTAAACTGAAGAGACTAAATGTCTGCTCCCCCTTGCCCAGAAAACAAACACAGCAGTTGTGATAGAAGAACCACACTCACATTCTCTGTTGTTCCTGTGATGACGTGAAGCCCGTCGTAGGTGGATTTGATGTAAATACCCTGAAAGATTAAACATATGTAAAGAACTCTGGGTTTGAGAATGAACACATGAATCTTCTGTATAAATAACTCCATGTGGTTTCTTGGTAAATGCTTGCTGTAGTGTGTAGTGTGTGTGGGTTTTTTATGCGGGACCTACATGTGTTTCTGTTTTGGACTGTGGATGCTGTTTTTGGTTCATGGTGCAGCACTAAAATACCTGTTAGTGTTTTTCGGGGGAAGTGGGGTTTAAAGTGTGTGTTTTTCTTTTTACAGACACCTGGCACTTATCAGACAGTGACGTCCCGCTGATATGTCGGATTATAAACTGTGATGTCTCTGCATTTTTCGCCGTTTCATCTTATTTTCTGAGCTCACCAGTCCCTGGTCAGGCTTGATGTTGGTGATGAGCACCTCCTCCAGACAGGACCTCCCGCTCTCTGAGGGGTCCGAGGTCGCCTGGACCGTCTTCTCGCAGACAGCGTTTAGAGCTCGAGACTGAAAATAAAAAAATAAAAATACTCAGGGTCAATGGTTGTTTCATTCAGGCTTTTTACGGCCTCGCAACCGTGTGTATACAGTCACGCCGGTACGTTCTTTGATATCCTCGGCAGTAGGGCTGAAACGGCACACCAAACCCAGGATTTGGCTCGTATCATGATTTTTTGACCCACAATTCGATTCAAAACTTGATTCTTTCATTTTTTTTTTTTCTTTGGAGAAGGGGGTTAATACAACTAATTTTCTGCCACATGGCATCATTTTGTCATTGATTACATCCCACTATGCAACAAAGTAATACAACAGAGACCTTATTTATTGATATTGATTGATTCAATTTTGATCGATCCAAAGATTCTTTTGTACCTTAAAATAATGTTTCCAAAATCATTTCAGTAGTTCATTAACCACCGTTCGAATGAGAATAATGGTATGGATTGTTTAAACCACGGTTAACAACTCTGGGCTACCACAAATTCATCAGTAACGTATAGACAACTATTCTAATAATATAGCTAGCACACCTCTGTCTTCTGCCTCAGTCTCCCGGCGCTGCGAGGCTTCAGTTGGGATGAGAGCTAACAGCACCCCCGGGGACACATCCCCAGTCAGCCCCCAGCCAGCTAGCAACCATCCACTATCATTACAGCCCTGGCCAGGGGACACATCCCCAGTCAGCCCCCAGCCAGCTAGCAACCATCCACTATCATTACAGCCCTGGCCAGGGGACACATCCCCAGTCAGCCCCCAGCCAGCTAGCAACCATCCACTATCATTACAGCCCCGGCCAGGGGACACATCCCCAGTCAGCCCCCAGCCAGCTAGCAACCATCCACTATCATTACAGCCCCGGCCAGAGGACACATCCACAGTCAGCCCTATTGGCTGTTCTGCAACAGAGAGAGGCGATAGAGAGCTGCAGGAAGAGGTCTTAACTCTATTTGAAATTCTGCAGATTGCATTTTGCTTTGGTACCAACTGCAGCTTTAATTAATCAGTTGATTAACAGAATATCAGTTATCTATTTTCATAACTGATTATTCATTTTGGTCATTTTTTTCCAAGCAAAAATATGATGTAAAGTTAATACTTGTGGGTCAAGCAAATCAAACAATTTGTAGACCGATGGGCTGTTTTCATACATATCTGTCTATTATCTGCAGATTAGTTAATGAAAATAATTAGTTGCAGCCGTATGTACAGTAACTCAGCGAGGCATCGAACACCTAAAGAGAGGCAGTCACTGGCAGCACGGTGGCCTAATGTATCTCCCATGATGACCGGCGTCCCTTCTGATGACAGTAAAATGCTGAATCACTACCTGCCATGGCACTAAAGCTGTCTGTCCGTGACTTCTGCCCACTCTGTGGAAAAGAAGATGTTGCATAACTGTTGGCAACAGACAAGACGATTCTTCCCGGACCCTGAGGCCTGAACACAGATGCATGTTACCATCTTACTGACCAGACACCCTAAAGGACAACACTGTAATACATTTATACTTAATTATATAATAACACCTGCATTTTGCAATAACATCCCTGAACGCAATCTGTAATCCATTAAAGGCGTTTCTTCCATCACGTTGTACCTGCTCAACTTGCCATGACTTTTTTGGTTTTCCATTATGAAAAGAAAACAAAATGGTGGTACTACGCTTGCCCATGGCACTAAAGCTGTCTGTAAATCTGCAATGGAAAGTATAATATATATATATATATATATATATATATATATATATATATATAAATTGTATATTACAGGGTTCATACACACCCTAAAGGTCAAATTCAACACTTTCAAGCATTTCAGGGTCCATTTTAAATTTTTTCAGCACCTAACATCACCTGCAAAATACATACCTGAAAAACATAGTCAATATTATTATTTAGTGTTTTTGTCACATTAAAAAGACATAAAGCTGTGAACAGCCAAAATTGTGTTTTGTAATAGCAGAAGGATCAGATATTGAAGCAAAACAAGTTTTATATATATATATATATATATATATATATATATATATAATATATATATATATATATATATATATATATATATATATATATATATATATATATATATATATATATATATATATATATATATATGTTTGATTAAAATCTGAGACAGTAACAACAACCTGTAATTCCATTTTAACCCAGAAGGCTGACAGTGCACAGGCACCTGCCTGAAAAATAGCCTATATTAATTAAAAAATGTATTTTATTGCCAATACATAACCATGTATCTAATAGAGCAGTGTAAATATGATATGAGGCCATCCTCAACCTAACATTGGGCTACTAGCTAGTAATGTTCACTCAGAGTTTTGTTGTTAAACTGTGTAAAAAGAGCGGTGCCGTTAAATCACCGGTTTCAGGTACGTACGGCACCGTCTGGATGGTTTCAATATTTCATAAAGTGTTGTTTCTGCCATATTATATAATCATCAGAAACCATTACATTCATACTGTATATTCAAACATAAACAAACTGGTGTCCCATAGCAACAATAGAATCAATAACAATTTACATTTAAAACATAAGAATACATGTTGTTGTTGTCATAACAACACATTGAATACTAAGACAACTTCACAACACATTCACTCAAACAGCAGTTTGTAGCAGAGAGTCATTTGTGACAATCCAAAGGTGCACATTGCAACGAGAGAAAAACAATGGAAAACATGGACTTCACCTCCAGAGAGACTAAGAGAATTAGTTTCTACCTCAGTTACCTCGAAGAACAGGTACGGTGTGAGCTGAAGGACAGCGAGGCGACGCTCACCCAAGGTGAATCTGAGGGAAGAGTTCATCTGATCATCCGAGAGGACCTGCTGGCCGATCTCCTCGATCAGCTCCAACAACAGAGAGAGGGAGGCAGTTGGAGCCATGAGAAAGAGCTGATGCAGAAGGAGATAGGTGAGTTGAAAGTTCAGCTTGCTGAACGTGTCCCCTCCCCACCTAGGGAAACTGAGCATCTGAAATCCCAGCTGGGAAAAATCTGCACCAGGCTGCGGAAAGCCCAAAAAGATCTCGACCTGCAGTATTTCATTACTGAAGATCTGAAAGTCGAATTGGAGCAGATCAAGGGTGAGAAGGAGGCCCTAAAAAGGGAAGTGGAGACTCTCAAGGTAAGTAAGACCAACGTGGAGTTAGAGTTGGAGAGCTTTCTGGAGAGGGAGAGGGCTCAAGCTCAGGAGCTGAAGGCAAAATTGAGAAAGATGGAAGAAGCTTTCCGAGAACAGGAGAAGGAGGCAAAGGAGAAACTGGAAAGCTCCCAGGCTTCCCATGGAGCCCAGCTGGATGAGGCTCTGGCTCAACGTGTCCCCTCCACACCCGGGGAAACACAGTATCTGAAATCCCAGCTGGGAAAAATCTGCACCAGGCTGCGAAAAGCCGAAAAAGATCTCGACCTGCAGACCTTCATTTCCGAAGACCTGAAGGTCGAATTGGAGCAGATCAAGGGAGAGAAGGAGGCCCTGAAAAAGGAAGTGGAGACTCAGAAGATCGAGCTTCATAAACAGAGACTGATGCTTCAGGTAAGTAAGACCAACGTGGAGTTAGAGTTGGAGAGCTTTCTGGAGATGGAGAGGGCTCAAGCTCAGGAGCTGAAGGAAAGACTGAGCAAGATGGAGGAAGCTCTCCGAGAACAGGAGAAGGAGGCAAAGGAGAAACTGGAAAGATCCCACGCTTCCCACAGAGCCCAGATGAATGAGGCTCTGGCTCAACATGTCCACTCCCCACCCGCGGTAACAGAGCATCTGAAAACTCAGCTGGTCAAAACCAGCAACAGGCTGCGAAAAGCCCAAAAAGAGCTGGACCTGCAGTATTTCATGACTGAAGACCTGAGAGTCAAATTGGAGCAGATGAAGAGAGAGAAGCAGGCCCTTAACACAATCGTGGCAACTCAGAAGTTGCAGCTTCTTGAAGAGAGACAGATGCTTACGGTAGGTAAGACCACCAAAGTGACGCTGGAGAGCCATCTGGAGATGGCGAGGGCTCAAGCTCAGGAGCTGAAGGATAAACTGAGCAAGATGGAGGAAGCTCTCCAAGAACAAGAGGAGGAGGCAAAGGAGATGCTGGAAAGATCCCAGGCTTCCCATAGAGCCCAGCTAGAGATGCAGGACCAGAACAACAACAACGTCATTGCTGCTCTTGAGAAGAAGAGTGAACATCAGCTGGAGAGCGAGCGTGTCCTGTGGCAGCAGGAGACAGCCTCCCTGCTGGAGGAGAGCGACAAAACAAGAGCCTCCTATGTGGATCGGATTGACGAGCAAAGCTTTGAGAGTGACTGCCTCCTGGCTGCTCTGAAGGAGACTGAGCAGCAGCTGAAGACTCATCTCAATGAGTGGAAGGAGGAGAAGGCATCCCTCCTTCAGGCCACAGAAAGCCTCAAGCTGACTCAGCAGGAAAAAGAGCATGAGTGGGAGATGACTGAGAGCACCTTGAGGTCCCAGCTGGAA
The DNA here is from genome assembly GCA_026937815.1 of Etheostoma perlongum. Lineage (NCBI taxonomy): Eukaryota > Metazoa > Chordata > Actinopteri > Perciformes > Percidae > Etheostoma > Etheostoma perlongum. Next base: position 3,728,040 of record CM049388.1, on the reverse strand, counting down.
GATCTAGAGAGCCAGATTATGCAAAAGCCGAAGAAGAAGAAGTGGTACAAAAAGCTTCTGCCTGGCTGAGGAATAGAACATACATTTGTATTGGTGTAGTATCTGTCTTTGTGTCTGTCTGTCTGTGGGTCTGTCTGTGTGTGGGTCTATGTTTGTTTGTCTGTCTCTGTGTGTGTCTGTGTGTGTACGTTTGTGTGTACAGATCATACAAAAGCTGCAGAAGGAGTGGAGGAGCTTCTTCCTGGCTGAGGAAGAGAATGCATTTGAACTGGTATAGTATCTGTCTGTCTTTGTGTCTGTCTGTCTGTCGGGTGCGTGGGTGAATCTGTGTGTTTGTCTGTCTGTAGCTGGCTCTGTCTGTATGTGTGTACGTGTGTGTGTGTACGTGTGTGTGTGTGTGTGTGTGTGTGTATGTATGTGTGTGGCTGGCTCTCTGTCTGTATGTGTTTACATGTTTGTGTGTTTGTGTGTTTGTGTGTAGCTGGCTCTGTCTGTGTGTGTGTACGTACGTGTGTGTGTATGTGTGTGGCTGGCTCTGTCTGTATGTGTGTACATGTTTGTGTGTTTGTCTGTGTGTAGCTGGCTCTGTCTGTGTGTGTGTACGTACGTGTGTGTGTATGTGTGTGGCTGGCTCTGTCTGTATGTGTGTACATGTGTGTGTGTTTGTGTGTTTGTCTGTGTGTAGCTTGCTCTGTCTGTGTGTTTGTACGTACGTGTGTGTGTGTATGTACATGTGTGTGTGGCTGGCTCTGTATGTGTGTACGTGTGTGTGTGTGTTTGTGTGTTTGTCTGTAGCTGGCTCTGTCTGTATGTGTTTACGTGTGTGTGTGTGTGTGTGTATGTGTGTGGCTGGCTCTCTGTCTGTGCGTGTCTATCTGTGTGTGTCTGTCTGTATGTGGGTCTATGTCTGTCTCTCTGTGTGTGTGTGTGTGTGTGTGTGTGTGTGTGTGTGTGTGTGTGTGTGTTTTTGCTCGCAGGGCGTGTGATGCGTCAGTGCAGTAGTGTTGGAGTAGTTAGTGCTTGTAGTTAGCATGCAGCATGCACTACATGCTACATGCTGCATGCTGCATGCTGCATGCTGCTTCTGCTCGCCACTCTCTGATTTCAGCTACTGCCACCGGACAGCCCTTTGTTTTCAGGGGCGGAAAGAGGAGTCGAGTGTGTCGCTTCCTCTGCCGGTACATAGCCTCTCCACTGCCAAGACCTCGTACACGCCTCCCCGTGGCACACATGGTAACTGGGCCCTTGTGGTTCCAGGCTAAGTTGTACAGGATCTCGGAGCAGCAGTGGGCCCCAGAGACGCGGCATGCAGGCCCATCGGTGAGTGGAAACGCCCTGATGCCCGTCAACCACTGTCCCAGCTATGGGTAAATAGCCCCAGCTATGGGTAAATAGTGAAGACCCCGACAGCGGTGCAGGCGGAAGATGTTGGTGTGAGAGCCACTACAACGTCTGGGAAGGAGGAAGAAGGCAACCCCACAGCCACGTGGGTAAACTCGGGAGGGTACAGCGGCTGGGGGAGCAAACCCTGTGGCGATGTGAGAAAACTGAAACTATTCCTCACGACTATATAATAACTACTTCATACACACAAACACTAGCTGTAAAAATGATGTCATGTTTGTTGGTGTGCCGGCCCTGGGCCTGTCCTACATGTGTACTGTGGTGTGTCTTGTTAACTTGCAGGTGTAGCGGAGGCGATGATGAGACGACTGTGATCACCGGGCCGGTCCTCCCAGACTAGTTAACCCCGCCTGCCCTGAGACCGGGCGGCCGCATCCTCCCGACGGCGCACCAACATGTTTTCTCTCTGTTAACTACTGACAACACGCACCTCACATTCTCCACTACATCCATCCACCTTCATTCATCCCTGATACTGACAATCACACCTCATCGTGCTCTTGTTTGCAACATTATTTAATAAATGTCACTTTATTATTGTTACGTTGCTGTGCATCTCCCTCTTTTGTTCGGTCGTAACAGGTTGGGGGCTCATTTGCCGTGTGTACAAAACCAGGACCATGTTTGTGGTTTTCTTTAATTAATCCTAGTTAGCTGCTGTTGAGGTAATTTGGTTAAGTTGAGCTGGTCTATTGTTGTTTAATTGTTAAGTTGCTCTAGTCATGTGTAATATAGTTAGATGTATAATTTAGGGGCAAACGCTCATTTGCATCCTAAACCCCCAACATATAAATTGGCTCAAATTATTTGATGTTAATTATAATATACTAAATATAGGTTTTTGTCTGGAGATACATGTTGGTCATCCAAAGAAAAGAATTAAATAAACAACACGGGAGCATTTCTTCCAGGATATTTTGCAGGTTTACGACGAGTCTCACGTAGCTTTAGACTTTAAGACCAATCAGGTTGATTTAGGGTCACAGAGCCTTTCTAACAGCTGCAAGTCAACGTTTTATGAAGAAGAAATGCTTTAGAATATACACTGGTTATTGTCAAATCAGCTACAAACTTGAATTATTTGGTAAATATTAATTACCAGTGTAGTTCTTTTTTGGGAATAATCAATAAATCTTATGATTTTAAAACAAATTTTGAGTCGCCATGACTCACAGAAGAATTCATAACATAAACATGACAATGTAAAAAAAAAAAAAAGAATAAATAGAGACATCCATTTTGTTTGGTTATTACTTAATGCACTAGATTACATTTTGGGAAAAAAAGTACAACCCCGAATTTTTTAAGAACGGCAGCATTAAGTAATAATTTATTACAAAATACCGAGAAAATAATTACATATTTGGTTCATGTTTTATTCACAAAATGAGGCAATTCATACATAATTCGGGTATTATTATGTAATGAAGTGAATATTTCTTACATAATGCGTTTCTACATACCTTCCTATTCTTTTGATTTGCAAACAGTGAATTTTATGGTTTGTTTATGATATTCTTTTCTCTGGGGTGGAGAACAATCTAATTACCGAAGACTTTATTTTACACGACTGTATACACACAAAACTGCGAGGCTTTCACAGCGTTCCAGCACACTGTGGGAGTTTGTTTTGTTCTCAGGGCTCCGGCTACTTTATCTCTGCAGCGTTTCCCTCCTGGACAAACAATCTGACCCAAACCCTTTCACAGAGAAACACACAAAATACCTTTTTTAGCTTAAGAAGTAGGAGAACACATAGAGCAATGGTATTCAACCGGGGGTCCGTGACCCCTCGGGGGTCCTCAGAGTTAATTATGTTTAAAAACTTTTTATTTTTTAAAGTTTCCTTTTTCCAAAATGAAAATGTCTGAACATATACATCAATATGAATCCAACATATAGATAGCAAAGTTAAATTGGTCTGTGTGTGAAAACAAAACATTTATTTATACATTGAACATAAGCTTAATAAGGTAGCTACTATGGTAGCCATGCAGTCCAGCTTATGGATTCACTTGCGTTCCACATGTATATTTAACAATAAAAGATAATGCATACATAATCCATATCTATTCATTTACATCCATCGGGCCCAGTTTAATAGGCAACTCAATTCTATGTACAAACTAGTAGGAGGTCCCTAGTCGGTCTCCTTTAGCTAAGGGGCCCTTGGCCTAAAAACGCTGCAGATCCCTGACATAGAGGAACACTTCATCCTTCAGTTCATCACATTCAACAACAACAACACATGTGGGGATAGAGTTTTCCCTGGACAGGAAAAAATATTAAAAGTTGGATTTGAATATTGTCTACCAACATCACACAACATATTAAAGCACCTCTCACTGTTCACAGGTCCAAAAGCAGCAAAGTGCATTAATTTAACAAAACTTCATAAACTAAATACTTCAAAAAAAACCGTAACAGCGCCCCCATCAAACCGTCAAAAACTTTGAAAGCATCATAAGTGTAAAAGAAAATGTTGAAAGACAATGTCAATAGCATCAACATTCAATACTTACGCTACACAGACATTAAATCTAGATTTATGCAGCTAAAGTAAAACTTGAGATCTTATCAGATGAAATTCCAAAGTCACAAGGTCACCATAAGAAGGCGGTGAGGAGGGAAAGTGATTCAACATCAGCTGATTCAGTACTCTGGGAACAACAGGGCAACCAACAGGAAGTGTTATCTAAGACAGGAAGTGGATCCTGGGCTGAATAAACAAACCTGCCGATTCACACATGCACAGTGAACAGCACCGGACGCACAGAACAAGACAGGAAACGTGTGTTCACTGTGTGTGTGTGTGTGTGTGTGTGTGTGTGTGTGTGTCTCCGATCAGCATCTCTAAACATCCAAACCAAAAGAAAAAGGAGAAGCGGTACTCACCACTTCCAGAATCTTCTCCTCGATCTCATACACAGTGCAGTCCTGCAATTAAAGAGACAGACAGACTGAGTGACGCCCTCACGTAAAAAGATCCTAAACAGAAATCTTCATTCGATATGAAATAACGCGACTCCTATTTTAAGCTGCTGGTTTCTGTATGCACAAAGAATAAAAACGGGCATCTTTATATCAGTTTTCCATTTCTTTTTTATTCTGTTGGTTTTTCCAAAAATAATTTGACATTTGTAATTTTTAGTCTTGCTTAATTTTTTATTGTTGTTCATTTCTTATCTTCTGTTTGTTTCTTTTCATCTGTGTTTTTATTATTTTGTTCTGTGAAGCACTTTACATTTACATGAAAAGGTGTTTTAAATAAAGTTGATTTAAATTAGTAGTAATATAGTATGATGTGATCTATTTCCAGATCCTGCCTCTGACTTTGTGATTTTATAAATACAGATGAGAAAGTCACAAGATTCTAGTTTCCTCATTTCAAACAAAAGCTGCCTAGACTGCCTTTAAAATTACAGAAGGTCACTTTAATCTGAGTCGACATAAAGTCAAAAACAAAAAGAATGAATACATGTGCGATTATTGACAAGTGTATCTGAACAAAATATCAGACTTTTTATTTATTTTATCTGATGTGGTGTTTCAGCGTTTCATTATCTTCAAGTTAGTGTTAAAACATCAACATGGTCCTGTTACAAAGACACTGCTTACTATTTAGATAAAATATTATTCCATCTGCTGCATGATTAAAAACATTTTAGTTGTTTCCCAAGTTACGACTCTCAAAAAGATGGAAGGCAGAAGTCACACATGTTCTGGCTTGATGTGAGATATACATATTTTTTTAAAAGCTCCCTTCAGAGCTGCAGGAGACATCATACAACTGTTTTCACAAACTCCACGTGACAAGTAAACTGAGGAGAGGCCCTCATTTGTTGAAAAATCCAGATGGTTCTAAATATGCCTTCAAAATGTACGCAGTCAATGTTGGGTTACTTGAAAGATCGCCAGAGATGTATTGTTGATGCTGTGAACGAATGCCAACCTTATACCTTTCAATACCATACTTTAAGTGGTTCCACTGTCGCGGACTTATTTCCAAAATCAGAATGATCATACGTCTTAAAAACTCAGTCCCATTTAGTCTTTTTCCAGTCTGGACGATCAGACAAAATCAAACGCGTTTGTAAATTTTAAGTCTTGGTAGTGAAGTTAAAGGGTGTGAACATTGTCAACAACCAATGGGTGCACTCCCTCCAGTAACAAACAGGAAGCAGCAAACGGCTAGTGCTATTTCTTGTTGCTATGACGCTGCGCTAATCTAAACGCTAAAGTTGCCGTTTTTCAACTCTTCTGAAGCAAATCATCCAACGGGGGTTTTACCAGCGGATAAACGCGGCCCTCCAGGTACCGGCGACATTTGTGTGCATCTACGGCAGAACAGAAAGTCTGCAAACTAACGCTAGCGGTAACTGGCTAGCTAGCTTGGTTAGAGTTTTCAAACAGTCTTGCAATGTGCCTGGGTTCGACTCCGACCTGCGGCCCTTTGCTGCATTCCCCCGCTCTCTTTCTCCCGTTTCATGTCTTCAGCTGTCCTGTGTATTTAAAATGCATAAAAAATAAAAAAAAAAATAAATGAAATACCAAAAAAAATACTAGTGAAGAAATATGTGTCAAATAAAAACCACCACTACCTATCTGTCGACTAATCGACTAAGAGCGGGAATGCATCATGAATTAAAGAGGATAATGACAACATTAAAGCTGGAAAGTATAGCATTGTTATTTTCTGTATTTTATGGGATTTGTTAAACTTATTTTTTATAGTAAATTAAAGTTTTTCCTCAAAGAATCATGCAAAAGCACCACTTTAATACTGGCATTTTAGACAGCCATGTGCGTATTGTTTCTTGGAAATAAGTCATTCAGCATGGAAACGCATACAAATTCAGGCTTTTTTTGTAGTGCAGATATGTACAACATTGCATCCAATCTACAGACACACACCAGAAACTGTGTGAAAATAAATGTTCAGCAAGATAAACAAAAGTACAACTTCGAGCATGTTGTATCAAATGACACAGCGTTCCATTTCAGAAGTCTGTCGGTCTGTCTTGTGTGGAGAACTGTCAGTGTGGGTAAACAGAGAGGGTAAAGAAAGAAAAGAATCAACGGGAAAACAAATATTTGAGAGATGAGAGCCTGTAGGAGAGTGAAACCAGAGGGAGGGACGGCGAACGTCTCCCAGAGACACAGAGGATCCGTCCTGCGGTCGGAGAAATAACAGCTCTCTGCAAACGGGCTGACAGGATGATTGAATGAGGGCGGGGCGACGCCTCAACGCTGCACAAAACTCTCTGCTGTCATGTGTAGGGAGGTGACACGCTGCAAAAAAAAAATCCAACTTCAACTGTGAATCTAAAAAAAAAAAAAAAAAAAAAAAAAACTTTTCCAAATATTGTCTGGATTATTTTATTGTTAATTTTGTTAGTTTTAATTGTTAAGTTTTTTTTCTTCATGAAAACTGAAAAAAAGTGAAATAGTCTAGATGAACATAGGGCTAATTAATTTTCTAATTACGATTTCTGCTGCTAATGATCACAAAAACGGAGTCATTTTCTTTTGCACTTTACGTTTTGCTGATGAACTCTTATTTTGTCCTGTGTTTATGAATGAATAACAAAACAGCTAAATGTCATTGTTGATTTGTTTAAATGTTGCATAGTTTCTTAAAGGGTAACTACGTTTTTTTTTTTTTTACCCTGGACACTATGTTCCTGTGTTTTTGTGTCTAAGTGACTGATGGGAACAACAATCTTTGACATCGGTCCAGTATTAAGCGAGATCGCTGCAGTCGGCAGCAGCAAAACAAGCTACAATGTGAGTTAATACGGAAATTGTCCAGCTTGTATTTACTTTCACAAAAGTGCTTGTTTTGCCGCTGAGAGTCTCAGATTAATATTCTAAGTGTCTGACAGCATTATGGAAAGGATTGCTAAGGAGCTCGACCATTCTGTTAAAGAGTAAGATCCTTTTTTTAAACATTTAAAATAAATCAATGCAAAATTGCGTTTGCTAAACCTACCAGACTGCATGTAAATAAACAGTAATTTTAGCATCATAAAATACACTTCATTCAAAGTCAACAGAAACAAAATAAAAATTTTAAAAGATGTTTTTTGTCTTTACACTTTTCCAACCATCACAACTCTAGTTTTGGTTGAAATAAACATAGTTCACAGATATACATGTGAAAATATGTTGCCGCTATACACGCTAAAAGTATTGCTTTTTTAAATGGAGTCTGGTGGGTTTAGCGACCTCAGAGCTGTTCAAAGGTTTTAAAAGCTTTATCTCTGAAGGGATAATTTCCATTAGGGCTGTAATCAACCAAAGAAAATCTTGGTCGACTGAAATCCTGAAATTTCGACTAAAAATCGACTTGGGGGGGAACGTTAGATTAATTAACTGTACTGTCCTGCAGTACTTGTCCTTGTAGGCTATTTGCAGTATATTAAATTGTTTTTGACCTAATTATTTTGCACTGAAATGGCACTCGTCTGTCGGCTCTGACAGCGTTGCATCAGCGCTCTGTGCATGTCCTCGGCTTCGCGGCTCAGACACAACTAGACTATTCATTTAAAGCTTTTACTCTTCACAAAAAAACACAAAAAGGCAGGTCCACTTTAATATATACTGTATATTTTAAAATATCTGTGGTCAAGCGCAGTGCCTCGCTGTGTTGTATAGTCCATGCATGATGGTGTGGCGTGCTGGTGCTGGATATTAATAAGTTATTAAAACCTCAGCCCTCCACAACAGCAATGGGCCTCATATCCTGAGACATAAAGTCAACAATTCCTTCCGTGATATTTTTGCGTTTGGATGGTAGAGATTTAACATCCAGCGTGGTCTAGGTGTGTCTTTACAGCTCTGAAAGAATGTCTCATGAACGCTGTTGTGTTCAATCAGAAATGGCAAGGGAACAAAACATTAAAATGTAAAAACGGTCTCCGCCGGATGTCAGTCACCTTCCTCTTTCTCTGTGTTGGCGTTCTAACCTGCGGCTGATTTCTGAGGACTATGGTTACCTGGTCCTCAGATCTCTGCAGGGTAAATCCAGACAGCTAGCTAGACTATCTGTCCAAACTGAGTTTTCTGTTGCACGGGTAAAACTACTTTTGAAAGTACACATGTTGCAACAAAGCAAGATCCTTCCCGATGCAGCCGCATCGTGGCTCCATCCGGCGCTTAGTGCCACCCAAGATAATTGTGATTGGTTTAAAGAAAGGCAAATAAACCAGAGCACATTTTTCTCCAGTCCCAAAATACTGTATGGACAATGTGCCAGACCTTTCCTTGTGATAGAGGAAAGGTCTGGCAATGCAAGACTACATTGAATGAATATCTCAAAGAGAACAAGATATACAAAGACATCAAAGTGGACTCGGATGGACATTCGTCACAATTTTTGGACATTTCATAGACTAACCGATTAATTGAGAAAATAATTAGCAGATTAATCAATATTGAAAATAATTGTTGGCTGCAGCCCTAGTCAGAACCCCAGCAGAGGGATGTTTGAGCCTCACTGACCTTCTGCACGGTGGAGGTGAGCTCCAGACACAGCTGGATGATTCTGCTTTTGGTGGAGGTGAAGTTGTTGGCGCTCGCCAGCGGAGTCCTGGAAACACAGAATATAAGATCTGTTACAGCGAGGCGATCTGGAGTGAAACCATGAGCCGATGCCGATACGGTCTGTCGGGTCGGGATCTGATAGCAGGGTTTAGCAGTTGAATGAATGTAAAATCAACTGCATTACATCAATATGAATTAAATTACTTTTCTCAGATCTAATGATTGTATTCAGACTTCTTTTGCAAGTTTTGTTGAGCATTTCAAACACGGATATGGTGATAATAATAGTCCAAAATTATGTGAAAAGAGATGCTAACACAAAGGGATTAGGGTAATATTAATGGTTCAAAGTAATACCAAGTGATTTTAAATTGAAAAACTAAACATTTTCTTATGGGAGGACCGCAAAACCCCCGCCAAATATGTGTTTTTCACAAACCTAGGGAAACCCTGTGATAGTAGGTTCTGTTTTGGTTGATGAAACACTCAGTGTTGTTGAATGTCTTTTTCAATATTATAGGATAGTAACCGGAATTGTACTGTTGACGTTTGTTGTCAGTATTTTCCCACAATCCATCAGCGACTCCACTCCGTTATTAACTTGCAAAAAGCAGAAATAAACATTGTTTTTTTAAATAGTCTTCTCTCTGCCTGTTCTGGTTTGAGTTGCACGAGTCCATTATAAACCTTTATGCATATTATATCCATAATATTTTAAGCTTTCCAACATAATAGTTGTGACTTTTTTGGAGCAAGTAGCTGGAGAAAAGTAAGCTGTACAAAAATAATACAGCTCCAACTGTAAGACACATTCCATTTCAATATCTTTACATATGTTCTGCTACTTATCTCATTTTCACATTGCAGCTACAGGATGTGACCAATGATTCGACTTTGTGCCTGCAACCAAAAGGTGATTGTGTACCTCAAACAAATCTTAAATGTATTGTTTGGTACTGCTAAAAATAAGATTTTGTTGTTCTGAATTGGATACTATACTCAGATTCAACACCAGCTCAAGGTGTTGGCATGTGCGTGCTTTGACATACGACAGATGTCAGGTGTGTTCTGGGCGTCAGTCGGTGTTTGTGTGCAACAGCTGCAGCGAGGAATGTTCTTCAAGCTGATACAAGCTGGGAAAAAGCTGAAGGTGTCAAACAGCAGACAGAGAGGCGCACTGACAGCTGACAGACATCTCAACAGCAAACAAGGACCCGCACTGATACAGTACCTGTGTGTGAGAGACTTTATGGGACACTTTTTTAATTTCTCCTATTCCCACTGGGAGCATTCTTTTCCATGTTATTAATTTGCAACTCAATATATTTTTTAGAACTGTTGATTTTGACATATAAAATGACGGCATATCTTTCCAAAAGGGGGTTGATTTTTCGCAGCTTTTGCACCACGAATAAAGACAACCAATCACGTCGAGTACTTATGAGAATCGCAATACAGCAAAACAGAGGCTGCTGTCCGAACCATAGCGTCCACAAAGGGACTTCAAACTGTCCCACCAACATGGTAGACAAGCTAGCGCAAATATTCAAACTCGCTTCGCTGCCGGTATGAATAATTTTGGCGTGAAATATTCACGTATTAGCATTTTTGTGTTGTCTTTACAAACTTACTCAACAGTATGTATACAGTGTTTTTCCTCAGTTTGTCGAAGACTTAGGCGGAGGAAATTTGGCGGAGGGGTGTAGGGGTCCTTGAAAAAAAATGCAATTTGACAACATTTTGGACCATTATTATCACCATACCTGTGTCAAAAACGTCGGAAAAGCTAGAGCAGATCATAAATAACAAAAAAAAAGCTTAAAGACAAACTTGCTACAGAAGTTCAACTACAATCATTAGATCTGATTATTTCTGAGTGTCATTTAGTTAGTTTTGATGCTAACATTAATTTTACTGCACCCAAGTCTTATACTTGTAGGGATTTGTGTCTACCTGTCCAGCCAGGCCAGCAGACTCTTGGCGGCTCCGATCAGCTCGACCACGGCGGTCAGGAATTCGTTGGAGGGCTGATGGGAGATTTTGCAGTGGTAGGCGGGGTTCTTCCTGCGCTGCGACACCGAGCTGTTCAGGTTGTGGTGCGCCGCTCTCATCTTCCCCACCAGAGTCTTCAGGTTGTCCTTCTCCACACCGTAGTTCTGTGAAAACATAAATTATACATTTTAAACATAACCAATACTTAATCAATATGTATGCATATGTCCTAACTTTCAGGAGTTTTTTTATAACAAGGTTATTATTTTTATTAACTGGGCGGCACTACTGCCTCATAGCAAGTTGGTACTGTAGAGTTTGATCCCTGGTCCGGGCAGGGACTTTCTGTGTGGAGTTTGCATGTTCTCCCCGTGTTTGCGTGGGTTTCGTCCCTGTGCTCCAGTTTCCCCCCCACCATAAAGACATGCATGCTCGGTAACTAGGACTACAGTTGAAAATGGCTAACACTGGCGCCTTTACAGAAATGTTGATTAATGTAACACTGTCCTAATCAAAAAAACTAAACAATAAAAGTGCAGCCGATCAGATTCTTTTCACATCTTCACAGATCTATAATTTATTCTCTGTCAGCTGACGGCATGAACACGCTGGCTCGCCCGAGGCAGCCAGGATGTTTGAGGCGTTCAAAGCCATTAAAAACATCTGCAGCCAAACTGGCTTTCCACCTGTCGACAGACAGCACTGTAAAAAAACAAAACAAAACAAAACTGACAAGACATACCTCACAGTTCTGACATGTTTCAGGTTGGAAGCATAGTGATCAGATAGGTCAATAAGAAAGAGCTTTAATTTTCTATTAAACGCGCTTGTTATGGTTGTTGATTAACCGAGTGATTGCTTTTCCAACTAATCAATTAACTGTTTAGTCTAGAAAATGTCGAAAAAAGATTCTCATCACATTTCCCAGAATCCAAAGGGTTGTCGTCAAATTGTTCATTTCCGACCAACACTCAAACACAAAAGATATTACATTTACAAAGACATTAAAATAGAAAAAATAGCAAATCTTCACGTTTGAGAACCTGGAAACCAAAAATGTTTACTATTTTACTTGATGAATGTTTTAACCTATAAATGAATCAACTGATTGTTTCAGCAGCCTTCAGTTCAGACAGAACTGGGTTCAAACACACTGGGACATAGTTCCAGGGCCACAAAAACACAGAGGAAAAACGGGAGGGAGGGGGAGGAACAGGAACACACACACACACACACACACACACAAACAAAAGTAAAGGCTGCAACACAAACTCACAGCACGGACTTCAAGGAGTAAACTTGACTATCATGGTAGAAAAAACATGCCTTATTGCTTTAAACCCAAAAATGAAACTATTAATAACTTTTATTTATAGCGCCTTTCAAGAAACCCAAGGACACTTCACAGAATTACTGTGGCTAAGCTAAAGGAGGTTGTAGGCTGTGAACAGGTGGTGTTTCAGGCAGGGAGGGTGTTCCAGAGGGATGGGGCTGCAACACTAAACTAAACTATTTATTAATCATCACAAAAAGATAAAATAATACTTCAAGCTTTATGTGCCACATGAAGGATGAGACGAGTAGAAGCTGTTCATTATTGATTATTGCAATGATCGTTTTCTTGATTAAATGTGTCCTTTGTTGTCGATAAAATGCCAGTAAGTAACAAAGAATGTGGTTTTATTTCCCAGAGTCCAAGGGAATACATTTAGATGTCTTGGGTTTGTTCCGACTAATGGTTCAAAACCCAAAGATATTCATTTAACGAACATTTACAAGTATTTGGCCTTTTTGCTTGGTCTCAACTTTAAATTTGAGAGGGATCAGATTTTAGGAAGTAGACCAGATATGTGAGGTAAAGCCTGCAGTTTGAAATACTGACATCTTCTATTGATTGTCTTGACATTTTGAGTGGCTTTGGCTCTGTTACTTTTCAGGAACTGCGGCTCGGACACGTGGTTAGGAGACCTAAGCTCATTTAGCTTAGCTCGTAACGGTAACAAGGAGATTAATTTATCTTCTGTAGCACTTATACAACACAAGGGCCGTCAGATAACAGTGCTACATTCAGAGCTTTACTGTTAACTAAGCTCTACACAGCATGACTGTGCTCTTTTAACTCCTATAATAAAGCTGTGGTGTTTTAAAATGTCTCAGGTGGAAAAGGGATCATCTGACAGGCAGCGGAAACTGATGCTGGAACAAAACTGCAACGGATCTTCCTCTAATGTGTTAGAAAATGGTGTATGTGTGTGTGTGTGTCAGGGGAAGGGTGGGGGTCTTTCTGACAGGTGGGAGGGGTCACATCTGTTTCCTGCTCCACACCAGAGAACAGTGAACTCAGCTCTGTGCTGCAACAAGAAAGAAATAGCAACGTCCCTTGACCTTCTATTGAGTCAGACAGGAAAACTCTCCCTGAATCAGAAATACTTTATTGATCCCCAAAGGGAAACTCTGTGTCACAGTAGCACCAGTGACGGAGCACTGCAACAGGCAGCTTGCACGTTAGCGCATGCACACTCTTCACTTCAGGAAGAAGCTGCTGCTGAAAGATCTATCCGTGATTCTGTCAGGGCTGATGTCATGTCCATGTTCTGTACTTGGGTTTCATAATGACTTCCATTCGCTGAGGGAGATCCAAAGCCTTGGAAAAAGCTAGCAAATTAACCTTGAATTTAGAATATTTTGTCACAGATGAGTAAAGTTCAGGCTTTTCAACTCCAACTTTCGGTCTTGAGTCAACGATTGTCAGCCAAGTCTCCTTTACAACCCTCAATCAGAGTTGGACCATGCATGTATAACTAGAACTGGATACAGCGTTTGATGTGTTGCCCTGTTCATTCCTATGAGAGATGCTAACTGGTGCAAGAAGCCTTCATGGAGCAAAAAAAGACCCGGATCCTTCTGCACTGAGCAGCCCATAGAGCAGGCGCAATAGAGACCTCCGCCGGCAGAGTGGGCTACTTCTGGTTTAGCGCTCCGCTAACTTGAATAGGAATTAAATTATTTAATCGGTTGGCTCTTCTAGACCTTCCAAGTGCAGGGTTTTCCCTACCATTGTAAGGGTTAGGTGCAGCACCCAAGCCATGGTAGGTACCACCTAAGCTGATTGAATGTAAAATAAATGTGAGCATCAAAAGTAACTGCCTGACTTTTCTCAAATCTGATGATTTTAGTCGGCCCCCAGTGGACTTCTTTAGTTACTTTTGTTTGTAAGCTTTTTAAAATGTTCTTTATTTATTATTTGCTCCAGCTTTTCCAACATTATAGACACACTACAGACAAGATTTACAGTCAAGATAATTTCGATATATGTTTTCGATTTTTTCCCCCATAAAAAAGCCGAGGTCAGGGCATATGAACCTCACAACGTATCTCCCACCAGGGGGGCCACCCAGGCACCCATAATGTCAAGTACATTTGATTAAGTGACAATTGGCTCCTCCCATGTAAATATAAACTAAACCCAGACCTTCCACATTTTAAATCACATGAGGTCCCATTTAAGCAATACTAGTCCTACACTTTTTAGAGATAGACACACACACACACACACACACACACACACACACGTCAGCTTCAGTTAATCTGCTTTACATCAAGATAATGTCATTGTTTATTAAATGACAACTATCGGGGGCAAATCCCACACAGCAAAAAAAAAAATCCTTGAAATGTGGAAGTGACTATTCCAAATTTCCAAATACCTGTAACCTTAAACATTCACCAGTAGTGCTGTAATATTTTCTCGCAGAATGCATTGCCATTTATAGTATGGTCCAGTATAACACTAAGAACAGTAAGATACTGTGAGGTTTTGGCTGTAAATTCACATTAAAAGGTTTATAGTAGAGCCCGACCGATCAAGGATTTTTAAGGCCGATACGATACAAATATTTGGTAATTTAAAAATCCGATATAATCAGCCGATATAGGTTTTAGTTTAGTTTAGTTTTAGTTAAGATATGAAACTTAAAGTCCTTTGAACAAAAACACACAAAAAAAAAAAAAAGAGTTCCCAAAAGGGACGTTGTAGAGCGTCCTCTGGTGGACAAACTATGCAACACCAACATGGTTGACCGTCCGTTTTATTTTATATTTTATTAAATAAAATAATTTCTTTGTCACTATAAATGATTGATGAATGAATATTTAAATTATTTTTTTTTTTTTTTTTTTTAAATCGGCCATTATAAATGCCGATACCGATAGTTTGGATAATGCCTTATATCAGGCTCAAGTTTACAGTGTAGTAGTCTGCATCTGCTCATGTCCATATTCCTTTAAGAGTTTTAAAATAAACTTTTGAAGGGATTTCCCCTCATTAAACAAATATCTAGACACAAACATTATCCGTCAGATAATCTGCCTTTAACTACCCTGGACTGGAGTAAAGTTGATATTGATAGATGTAAAGAATGATTTCCCCAAGCTTCTGTAACACTGTAAACAGTAGAAGTATGTGTGATAACAGTCTCTGTGGTCCCTTTATTTCGTCGTCAGCGGTGAAAGCAGACTGTCAGGCTCCATTTAAAAAGGCGGCTGGATCCCGTTCAGTTGCACCACTGAACCTCAGCACTGACAGTAAATCCTCCTTTTCACTGTGACACAGACAGCCAGAGCTCATAAACAGCTGACTGAGGGGCTCTGTCTGCAGGCCTACACGTTATCGGTTTTAAACAAGAACTCTGAAGTGTTTGGCGGGTTTGCTTCAACTGAAGTCAAATACTGCATCTTAAAATTAACATTTAAAAAAAAATAAAAATAAAAGGGAAGGCATTTTGAAGACATTTGTCTTCGCTTTTTGAATGTGCAACTCCGGTCATTTTGTGAAAATAGTGTAATTTCACAGCAGACTGCCAAAGTGTACTTGTGTCAGTCTAAAATGTGGTAATTCATGGTCTAATTTCTTATGTTTAAAGAGAATCTGTCACAGACTTCACAGGGATTTCAGATAATCAAGTTGGTTTGAGGGATTTTAGGGTTGAATAGTTATTTATGTTTTAAAACACAGTTTGGAAACATAACTTGATTTCAAATTTGAACCAAACATTTTAAATGCTTTTTTTTTTTTTAAATTTGAACAAAGAAACAAATCAGTTTTCTTTGCCACGTTTCTTTTACAGTGTGGAAGTATTAAAACCAGCAGTGTGGGCATGCTGCCAGATCTGATAAAGATTTAACAGAGTGCATTTTATTTACATCAGCACATTCTCTGGCATGAGAGACAGAACTGGTATAAACCAATGCTATCAGATGTGATAGACATGGAGCCGCTTCATGGGCTCGGATTCAACACATTCACAGAAAATATGTTGTTGCTGTCAGCAGGAGAGCTCCGTTACACGTGGACAGACAAGGAGCTTCTTCTAAAAAAAAAAAGATACAGGTGCTCTTTCAGGTACTTTCAGTTAGGGCTGGGAATCACCAGAGGCCCCACAACACAATATCATCACGGTTTTAAACATATTGTGATTTTCTAAGGAATACTAGCCTGGAAATCCAGACCCAAAAGATTAAGGGTCTGACATCTAGTAATGAAAGTTGTCATACTACAAAGTTTTATTTTAGACATTTACTATTTTATTCATATATTATGCTACTTTTGTGAACCCAAGACTTTTGTAAACTCATTTCAATCACCGACACATCAACAATTGAGCGAAGGATTGTTTTCACAAGAGATTTCTGCTTTAGTGCCAAATTGTCTCTTTACACATTGCTCTGTAACAATTTTGTGCATCACTACACAGAAAGCCAAGTTTGTTCTGAACATTTTGATATGAAACACATGGGGATCTGGTTATATGGAAATACACTTAAAAGGAGAGATCAAGAAAATATGTAAAACTAGACCTCACAGGTGTTAAGTAGCTTCAAAACAAAGAGCCCTCTGATTTCCTCTGGGTATGATGTGACCATGCGGACTGCAGGTTACTGGTGTTACAGCATTTCTCGTGGCTTCTGAAGTCTCAACAATTCAGATAACTCATTGCAACTTGAGGTCAC
This sequence comes from Etheostoma perlongum, assembly GCA_026937815.1. Lineage (NCBI taxonomy): Eukaryota > Metazoa > Chordata > Actinopteri > Perciformes > Percidae > Etheostoma > Etheostoma perlongum. The sequence continues at coordinate 3,711,090 of CM049388.1, read as the reverse complement.
CACTGTGTGAAGCTGCTTTGAATATTTATTTAGGGTGTAACAGAACACAGATGTTTGGGTTTGGTACAGGACTTAAAATAACTTTCTACATCTAAGCACATGGTCAACAGAACTTTAAGTATCTTTGGTTTGTCGGTTGTTGACCATGCTCGTCAGGTGAGCTCAGCTCGTAGAGGTAGAACGCCAATGAGAAACCAGTAGATTATAGCAACGCTCAAGAAAGAGCGATGGATTGGAAACAAGTACGACAAACATATTAACTCATCAGTGACGGCATTACAGAGAGAGTCTGTCAGCAGAGTGAGTCAGACACAAGCAGCCTCTGACTGCAGGTTCAAACAAAGAAACTATCAACAACCACAGGAGCTTTATGTTGATCTGTGGTCGCTATTGCAGAGATCATAGTTAAAGCTATAGTGGCCTGATTAACAAATTCAAAGGAATGACAACAACACTGTTGGCTCGGCCATATGTTAAAAGCACCCTCCTACCCCACCCCTACCCACCCGAGTTACTAGTAGCCAAGGAGGACACAGAGGATTAAAAAAACATGAAAGACTCTTCAGAAGAGGTCATTATCTCCACTTGAGTTTCTGGAAAAGTAGCGGGACAACACAATCTTCTGAACATACTGAGAAACACAGAGAGAGTTGTGTGGAGCTGATAGTCTTAATTTGCTTTGTAGCAACTCATTTGGCGACGGCTTGAATGTAACGGACATTTGTTAATATCAAAAAGTTTTTCAGATACACATACTGTTAGATTCATAGAAAAAAAGACGCTCCTTATGACTCCTGGTCAGACCCAAATAGAATCTTTGAATTAGTTGTTTCAATTTTCAGCAGTAATGCAAAATAAAAATCTGCAGAATAGGACTGTTTTTCAGCTTGAGGGGAAATGTGTTAACAATTAGAGTTTTTGTTTAAAATCTGTGGCCCTGCTAATTACCCTCATGTTTGGGAATTTCCTTAGTATAAAAAGTAATCTGATAATAGTTATCTGTCTCTGTGGTTACAGCCCAAACAGGAACTGCTAATAGCTAATTCAGCCTTAAATTACAAAGTGCAAATGGCCAAAAAATAAACAAATACAGCACTAAAAGTGTTGTGAGTAACATTATATATTAGTCTCGCATTGCAAAACATTAGTCTCTGGCAAGCATTTCATGATGGGGAAAAAAATCATGCTCTGGTTCATCATCATTTCTTTAAACCAATCCACAGCACTGTGAAGGAGGATCTGGCTTAAAAGTTGATTTAGTCCACAGATAGTCTAGCTATTTCATGATGAGGACCAGGGTCCTCAGAAATCGGAGGTTGCCAACACTAACGGAATATTCATCCTGAGGCAAATCCCGGAAGAAAAAGAAGACACCCCCCACCCTGACAACAATGAAAGTTTGTTTGATGTTGATCCTGAGGAAAGAAGCCTGACCAGAGCGCAGAGCAGATCCACGGCCTCCAGCACCAGCTCCTGGTGTCCGACCCGCGCCATGCCCAGAGACAGCAGCTCCTGGTGGGACATCCTGAGCAGCTTCTCTCCATCCACCTGCTGCTGCTGGAAGGACGGGATGTACTGCTGCAGGCTGTCGTCCAGCCCTGAGGAGACAGACGGAGACACAACACACCAAAGAAAGACTTTCATAAAAGCATTCCTGTGCTTTCTTTAGGTTGTTTAGGTTTAATTGACAGAATTAAATAGGCAGTATGCCTGCATGATTCGGGGCAAAAATATGGATCATAATTTTTTATATAAAAAAAATAAAAAATAAATAGGCATTAGAAAACATATTGAGGGCACAATGAGGAAGAAGATACTAGTACTATAGAAGAAGTACTATACATGTGAGAGTTAAACAATACGAAGATTTAATAATAAAGACAACACTCTGAGAGGGGACACCATTAAAGACTTTCCATAAAGCATTCTTGTGCTTTCTTTAAGTTATTTGGGTTTTATTAACGACATTAAAAAACATATTTACAGGGCACAACCAGGGAGGAAGAAGATAAGTAGGGGTGTAAATGAAATGTTTTATCACGATGCAATATTATATTGATTCTTTGGACAACTGTACAATATTTACTGATATCACAAAGTCTGCCACGAAACGATTTAGATACATAAGGCCCTATGATTTCTCCTGTGAAAACACAGACGGGAGAATGGAATTCTCTTATACACGCGGAGTCACGCGGAATTTGCATATATTATGTTGACATATTTAGTTTTTTACTTCCTCTCATGTTTCAGTTTAAAACAAGTGAAGAAAGGTCTGTACCTAAACCGTGGCCAAATGGCATTGTTAAACATGTTGCCTAGTAACCATACGTCCTCACATTCAAATTGAGTTTGTTGAGTGGGGGGGCTCCTGACAAAGGGGTGGAAAAAACCAATTAAGAAACTCTCAACTGACAGCTAAATACCGGGCTGAACAATACCCCAACGACTACTATGAGTCTGGACAACAACTCTTTTGTCAACATAATATTGACCCGCAAAGACACACATAATAATTTATAAAATAATAATAATGTATACTCTTTATTGATCCCCTTTGGGGAAATTACAACTTACACTCTTTCCTGAAGTACACACACATGCTCAGGTCCTATACATGCACTAATGGAGAGATGTCAGAGTGGGGGCGCTGCCAGTGCTGGACCAGCGCCCTGAGCGGCTGAGGGGGGTTTGGTGCCTTGCTCAAGAGCACCTTGGCAGGTTAAACGCTACATCGGGCAAGTAACAAAACAACCTACTTGCCCGTTTGGGTGTCATCGTATCATAAATTATTTGATTTGAATGCTGTTATTTGTCGTTTTTTTGTACATTTTTGACAAAAACCTTGACGTTGAACCCCGACCCCTAATGACAAGTACTATGCACGTGAGTAAACGATACCCAGACAGAGTTTTCCTTTCAGCAGTTTCAGTGAAAGTCTGCTCTGTTATGATCCATTCAGGTTTGACAGCAAACAGAGCTGCTGAGTCAACACGGACTTATTGACTCTTCCTGCTGATCCATCAGTTAACATCATTCTGCCGCCTCGCCACACCTCTGCTCGGGATCACTCTGGCCTCAGACAGACAGTCCTGCACACACAAGGTTTCCCGGGTTGACCCCTCACATTCATCACAACTGGGACAGGCTCAATTGTTAATGAAAGTTAAGGTTCGGCCCTTAACTGCTAAAATACACTAAGTTGCTTGTTGTGAGGCTCTGTGTTCGACTCCCACCGGGTTACCCTGAACTAAAAGTACGCGTCTGTTCGAGAAAGCTTTTGCACCGAAGGGTCCACCAAATGGCAGACGACGTGAAGCTCTCAGCACCGGGCCGGATCAGCTGGCCAACAAAATGACTGAGCTGGTGTGAACAGTGGAAAAGAAAACAACTGCCCCTGCATGTGGTCATTAAAGTGTCCTGAAGGAACTCCGTGACTCCCGCTCGTCTTCAGACGGACACGCGGGACAACAGATGGCAGACACTCCCGCTGACAGCAGGGAGGAAACATTCCTCTCTAACTGCTGATGTGACACCTCTGTGTTGTCGCCAGCTCACACCTCTGACACCAAACAGAACGATTAGACTATTAAGGGTTTTCTCTGCCGTTTCAAGGAATACAACCAGTGACTGAAATTAACTTTTTGACTCACCGGCTAAATTGGCAGGTAGATGGAAAAAATCCACCAAATTAATAAATTGTGTTTTCTTAGTAATATCACATAACTTTTTGGTTAGAGTTGCCAAAAATCTCCACATACTGGCTAATTAATAAGTGGTGGCTGGTGCTCCAAAACGGACAAAAACTAAACTAAAAAACTGACTGAAACTGACCGACGAGAGACATAAAACCGACCAAAAACTGACAGAAAACAAACGTCTTTTCTTTCTACGACTACTGCATTTGGTCCCCAGTGGATTTCTTCAGCAAGTTGTCTTTAAACTTTTTGAATATCATTTATGTTTAATCTGCTCTGGTTTTGTTTCCAGCATTTTAGACACAAACATGGTGAGAATAACAACGGTAAGGTTGTGACTCCTAACAATCACAAAAACATCGTAATTAAGAAAAACTACTATTTAACTATATAACAACTATACATGTTTTGCCAGTAAACTCTTTTTCAAAGTCTTGTTTTTTTTTGAATGAGATGCACATCTTTACCCCTCCCAAAGGATAAACTCAGTCAACATTTGAATATTTTTTTTTAAAAATATTATTTATTGAAAAATGTATAAAGTTCCAAAGGGAAAAGTAAGAAGGGAAATTTCAGTTAGATGTTGCCCCTAATAATGGTCCAAAATGATGACAGATATACTTCTTTTTGTAAAAAAAACCTCAACACTCAGACCATCATTATCACCATAAATGTGTCTGAAACGTTGGAAAAGCTCAACAAAATTAGCTAAGGAAGTCAAACTACAATCCTTAGATCTGAGAAGTCAGTGACATTCACCGATCTCAGGTGCTGCACGTAAACCTCGCAGTGGCAGAGAAACCATCATTCCAACATATTTCAAACTAAACTCCTTCCACTGTTGTCCGACGGCATCTGGGGAGAGTTTGTGGTCATCAGGAATGTGTTCGTGACAGCCTGGACCACATTATTGACACCCGAGGAGGCCGATAATCTCTCAGCTGCACAGCGGGGGCGGCTAAATGTCATGCGACCAAGCCAAATCACCTGCTAATGAAAGCATGGCAACGCCGGGCCAAGCCTCCCTGCAGAGCACGGGAACCTTCACAAGCAAATCTGAGCTTCTGTTGGGCTTTTAAATCAAGTTATTCCTTCAACACAAGCAGGAAATGTCCGGTAATACGATCATTTTGATGGCTTCGGGTCCAAAATCAGTGGCTTAAAACGACTGCAGAGTCATGGGAATTTTTACTTTAATTTTTTACAAACAAAAACGCACTCTCCACTGTGTTTTCATATAATAAAATATAAAACAGAAATGCTTCCTGAGGACGACACCTTGCCAACATTCACAGCTGGATCCAATGTTCTCGTGAGAAATAAGATGTCATTAATTTATGGGACAAATCTGAGCTGTTCTATTCCTTCTAATTTTAAGTGTGTCTAAAATTATTCGTCGTCGTCAATACACGTGAAAATGTCCGGAAATAAGATAATGATTATGATTGGTTTCAGGTCTAAAATTACTGCCTTAACGCCAGTCAAGGGAGTTCATCTTGTTTCTTAAAATAAAAAAAGTGTACTCTCCCCTGGTAGATCTGTTTTTGTAAAATAAAATATACATAAAACATAAATGCTTCCTGAAGGCGACACGCTGCCAACATCCATAGCTGGATCCAACGTGCCTGCGAGAAATAAAACGTCAATAATTTATGTGACAGTTGAGGCATTTTTCTCATTCCACATTTTGAGCATCGCGGGGTTTGGCGCTCGGCCCAAAACTGTTGGAAATCGGCTTCAAACGGCTGGCGCGCGGTCGGCGTCTGAGCAGGATCACCGCGCTGAAATACTGCCGAGCGGTTTGAGGCTTCGGAGACGCTTCTCAAGCAGCAGGATAACTGACACACAGCAACGGTTCATGGGAACATGCTGCCAAAACACATCCTCTAAGATTATAATCTGCAGCATGTATTTAGACACTCTTTGTACAATGTAGAGAATTACTACCACCTTTAAATTAACATAACATTCTCTCCCATGTTCGTCTTTTAACAAGACTTATGTCGAGCAGCAGAATCGTTCCCGACCTTTTTCTGATTTACCACAGGTCTTAATCTAATCTAATCAGCACATTTCAAAAGAGAAAACCGAATGAACCTCAACTCTCTGTGGAGCACTTTGAAACTGACCTCCCGTTTGTTGACAGAAGGCATTTGAGTCATGAAAGCCCACTGGAGTCAGACGGTCGACAACCTTGTCACCAACTTCCTGTCAGAGTCAGTAAATGTTGAGTCTCCAAACTTGGACTGTGCTTTCCTTGATATTTTCTTGAATATTGTGAGATAAAGCTAATCAGTGATGAGCGCCAGCTCAACAAGTAAAACGCTAATTTTTCCAAAGGTTTTTGTTCACTTTTGACGCTTTTGGAGTTTCATAGGACTTTTTTTTTTGCTTATTTTTCACCGCTTTTCACTTTAAAAAAAAGTTTTTTTACACTTCTGACTTTCAATGTTTTTGTTACCATATTTTTTAAAATGTTTTTTTCAACTTAATTCTTTTTCATTTAAACAAAAAAAAAATATTTGTACAAGGGCCAGTGAAAATGGACTTTGGGCAAATAGAATTAGAAAAAAATGTAACATTTAACCATTGAAAATAAAGTAAATTGAATGCCTTTTAGGAAACTTTTAGGAAGAAAACGAGGATTTTCAGACTTTAAATCAAACCTGTACGGATATTTGCATTTCTAGAAGCACCAGATTCCACAGTTTAGTCACAGATGTAACAAAAGTTAATTTCTCCGCCTGTGGTCTTATATTTGCAGAGGACTCTGGGCCTCTGCCCTGCTGCCGCTGGGAAGCTCTCTCTGTGGACAGACAGACAGACAGACAGACAGACAGACAGACAGACAGACAGCAGCTCAGGGAGGCAACGTTACACTTCTTACAAACAACAAAATGCGGTTCACCTTCAAAAGCCATCAGACCCTGCTTCACCCAGCATCTGCTCAGTTACCTGCTGAGAAAACAACAACTTTACAAACCACAGATGCTGGTGTTGACGCAAAAACTAGGTATGAACCGATTGGTTTACCAAATACCAATGTTTATAAAAATGGGTAATTTGGTCTCAAATCAGAGAGTGGTTTTTGTTTAAATTTCAGATTTTGTTTAAACTTTATGTAGATTTAGAATTATTTAGACAGGGACACAATTTTCCCAATTTGAGCCCTGTGCGCTAACACAATGGATTTGAAATGAAATCATCGAGATTAAAGGGTTTAGGAATTACACACACTTTCATACATAGTCCCGTTATTTCAAGGGACTAGACCTGTTATCTGCCTAATTGATGATGAAATAATGAGGGAATAGCTCTCACCTGTTCATGAAACAGCTTTGACTCAATTGTTTTACAATTACTTTAGGTCCCTTGAAATAAGGGGACTATGTATGAAAATGTGTGTAATTCCTAAACCCTTCCTCCAATTGACGTAAATACCCTCAAATTAAAGCTGAAAGTCTGCACTACAATTTCATCTCGATTTCATTTCAAATCCATTGTGTTAGCGCACAGGGACGAAATTGTGAAAATTGTGTCACTGTCCAAATATTTTCGGACCTAACTGTAAGCTTACATCCAGTGTTTTCCCTAGTTTTGTGGAAGACTTAAAGTCGCTACACACCAGGAGTGTGACAAATAAGCAACGCAAAATAATTGCCTGCGAATATTTTTGCATCAAAACTATTCACACCGGCAGCGTTGCAAATTTGCGACAGCTGTTTGGTGCCAATTCATCCAGTGATGATGACTTGACGATAAAGTGGGTCGGCCTCTTCGGCTGCAGTCCAACGCGTGAGGAAGACGTCGGTAAAAAGAGCTGCAGGTGAAATTCCAGCTGCTCTAAACAGTCCAGTTAATCATTTGTGAGAAAGATCAAAACAAACAAGACGTTCGGCCTCAGTTTACAGAGCGCCATATCAAGAAGCCCCACCCTGAAATACACAAATCCTTCTCACAGAAAGGCAACGTTTGAAAGATGTTTGTTACGCTTACTAATGCAGAAATGTGGAAAAAGTGACAAAGGTAGGGCTGCAACACAAATAAACTCCAGACGAGATAAAACTGCGCAATTCTCTGCATTGTGAAACTGTCCCGGTTGAACTCTTAATCCCCTGTTCATTACAACAAATGGTGCGCGTTGTGTTGTCGAAGCACAAACACGGAGTATGGACCCGGCACTCCTCAGCTGGGGTCAACGAGACGAATATTTACCCCACCTCCATCACAACAGGACGAGGGTGGAGAAAAGAGTGGAAAAAGGGCACTCTGTGTCACACACACTTTCACACACACACACACACACACACACACACACAGGAAAAAGGATTTCCTCGAGCGTTGTGCAGATTTGTGCACAGACGTCTTGTGAAATCAAACAAACAGGAATTGTGGGAGTTCACTGTGTGCTGAGCTGAGCTGTGTGTGTTCCCACTTTAACCATTAACAGCCGCACACTGGTACAGATCTACTGGAGTGGGTGGTCCACACTGCCAAAGTGGAAATGTAAACTGGTAAGCCAAGGAAGAGGCAGAGCTGAACGATTCCTTGGCTTTGTGAAACGGCATACCCAACCATTACCCTATCCCTATATTCTGTTATATCATGAAGTGCTGCAGGTTTGAATCCTTCAGTTATTTAGACGTTTCAGGTTGCTGGAGCCGTGAGCTCTGACGCAGGTTGAACAAATCTCCCAATCTGCTTTACTAGGATCCATTAATACGGAGTTACTGGGATCATAGTGGTTTACCGACTAACACAGCTCAGTTCTCACAGCAGCAGGAACGTGGGAAACTTTTTACAAATAAGCTTATTAAAAAAAAGGTACAAACATTTCTTTCTCAGTTTAATATCAAAACAATTTAAAAAGGTCCCATGGCGTGAAAATTTCACTCTATGAGTTTTTTTTTTTTTTTAAACATTAATATGAGTTCCCCCAGCCTGCCTATGGTCCCCCAGTGGCTAGAACTGGAGATAGGTGTAAACCGAGCCCTGGTATCCTGCTCTTTGAGAAAATGGGCCGATCTGGACTCTTCTTATGAGGTCATAAGGGGGCATGGTCATCTATTGGTGCTTTAACAAAATGTTATTTACACAATGAGATTTTTGAGAAATATTCTCCAGAAATGATTTAATGACTTAGAGGGTAAAGGTAAATGATAGAACAGCTAGAACAGTCTGGTGAGTTCAGAAAGTGACATCACTTTACTGTAGTGCAGCCTGTAAAACCAGGTAAAGACAACACATACCATATTACAATATATCCAAAATCTAAGACGATATCTAGTCTCATATCGCGATATCGATACAACATCAATATAGTGCCCAGCTCTAGTGTAGTGTGTTTAAAAATTAAACACATTGTGTTCAGTGGGGGGCCAAAATGTTTTTTACCAAGACATTTCTAAATAAAACATTTTAAAGCTGTAATTGCCATACGGTGAAAGCGTGATATTTCTGACGTCTATGTGAGTGGAACGTGGCTCTGGACACACTCCCTTCCTGACTGACGTCAATGTTGCTCACAGTACGGGGAAAAGGCAGGAAGAGGCGCTCGGTGGAGGGAATCTGGATGTTCCTCTGCCGCCCCCCCCTCAGTGAACTCAGTCTCACTGATAACAAACGGTTGGTGGAAGACCAACAGCAAGGAAAGAAAAATGTCTATTTACATGAAGACAATCCTGGTGGTATCTACTATAAACTACCAGTAGAAAAAGAAGTATTCAGATCCTGTACTTAAGTGAAAGCACTAATACCACATTGTAAAATATACTGTCAAGTAAAAGTCCCAATCGTGTGACTTTTTACCATCAATCCAAAATGATGTGAAAAAGAGATGCAAAACTACCACAAAAAGGGACACAAACCAACTACAAAGAGACGCCAAATGATCACAGAGATCCAAAACAACCCCAAAGGAAACCAAAAAGGCCAAAAGGAGACAACATGACTACAGAGAGACACAAAAACCCACAAAGAGACAAAATCCCACAAAATATATGGGGAAATTGTAACCTAGAAATCTATGCACCCTAGCTGCAACAAATGTCAGTCTAGGGTCCGTCTAGTAACTCTCCGTTTTCTTGCAAGCTGGAAAAACCTAATTCTGGCCAGGCCAATCACATCGCGTATAGATTCGGTGGGCGGGCTTAACAAAAGGACGGCAGAGTTGAAACGGTTACGCTTGAATTCCCTGCTACTTGAAAACAAAGTAGATTGTCTTTTGAATCGGCTTTGGCCGCAACTCTGGAAGACTTGGAGTACTGAAGTCATTGTTAAATAAGGAAGACGTGTTCGGAGTTTAAAGTATGATCGATCAACCAGCGTTGTTTTGGTTGGAGAGCTGTCCTATTGCGTGCAGAGGGAATCTGAAAGACAACCGTGTATCCCGCCCCTCGGATTGAGCCCTGCCTATGGTGAGTTCCCAGACCCAACACCTTGATGTGGGTCTGGCTAGTCAGGCTATTGTAAATTTCTCCTTGCGGGACTAATAAAGTATAAAAAAATAAAATAATAAATAAAAAATAGGTATGAGCTTCTTTTAAAAACAATTGACTATTTGATGCTTTTCTCATATCACAAATGAACCCATTTTTAATCTGCTGGTCAGAATCTCCTTTAATAGCTTGTGACAGATGATATTCCAGAATTATTCCAGGAATTTGGATGGAGCGTTTGTGGTCAGGCGGAGCAGCTGTGGGAACCAACTCCATCTCTAACAGGAAGGATTGCAACCATAACGACTTCACCTCCCTTCAACAGAACCTGTTGCTTGAGTCGCACAGTGTTTCCCATACATCCCACACATTAATTAAATGATATTACACAACACATACACACACCAGCTGTTAGATACCAAACTGTTGTGAGAAAAGTCACAGTTTAAAATTATATTATATATATATATATATATATATATATATATATATATATATATATATAAAAATTAATTAATAATTCATTACATATCTAGCGCTTTATCATAGACACTCAAAGCGCTTCGGGGTAAGTCTAATGATATTCTATATTTGTAATGTTTTTGAGAGCCTGACAGAGAGAACAAGCTTAACGGAGTCCCCCCGGTCCTGATACACGTCCCCTGGTGTGTGTGCGTTTGTGTTTGTCACTCTTTTCACACAGAACAAAACTCAGAGTCAGATGTGGTTAAATACCGCCGCTGCCACAATAAAGTGCCACGGTGACCTTTTGACCCCTCCACACAAAAGGAGGCCGACCTTTATCCAGAGCTGGTATTGTCTGGGTCTTTACTGACCGCCAGCGACACTCGGCTCTGCATTGTCTGGTGCTGCTACACGATGTGCGTATTGGTGCGTTTGTGCTGTCGGAGGACAAGCCGGGCTGAACGGACACTCACTTTCTCACAATAGTAAATTCAACTCGTACGGAGAATGGATAAAGCGACAAAGACGACAAACTTAGATTTAGATATTTTGCATTTATAAAAGAAAACACTTTGGCTCTGGCTTGGAATCACATGAAAAAGTTTCCCATGGTGCCTGAGCGACTGGAACATTAAAGCAATATTTGTTAACTAACTTTGAGTTTATACATATCTTTGAAACCCCCCCCAAGTTTAAAAGCCAAACTTGGAGAGAAAACTTGTCAGACAGACAAGTGATTGGCTTCCATCTTCGTTAGCATCAATGAATCTCAACACATCATGCAAAACCCTTCACCAATATCTAAAATATTTTTCCGTGGCACTGGCCGAGAGTGATCACTCGGAGTCATTTACACAAGATTAAGTGTTAACAGTTAAGTGTTTAGGCACTGACTGAATTGCTTCCGTAGTATTGAGATTTGTAAAAAGCCTGCACTACAAGTCCAAGTCACTTACCTGACTTCACCACATTTTCCCTCTACTCCCTTCGAGTATCTGCAGCTCTCGACATGACTGATTTATGATGGTTTTCACCTCTTTTGATACTTCTGGAGACAGCCATATTTCTCTGGTGACGTATATAGTTTGAGACGAGAGATGTAGTTCACCAAGAAATCTCACACAAAACCTAATGTTGTTCATTGCTTCATTATGTCAAATCGTTTCTCTCGACATGTAAAATTATCTTTTAAATTTACACACATTATTTGGGGAAATGCACGGCACAATTCAAACCGGACGAAAAAATGATTATCTGTCATTGACTCCCGCTCATATCTTTTCGAAAGATAGGTCCCATGGACCCGAAGTAGAAGGGCGTGACTTTGGCTCTGTATAGACACTCAAACTGTGGCCTCAATCAGGGATATTGTGTCATCAAACTCTGCAACAGACACAATATCCCTCCTGCTGCTGCTTGTTCAAACTCCTGGTAGTATAAAAAAAAACAGGTGTTTATGAAACCTCCAGGTTCATTATGGCTTGAGAGACATTTTTTGGCTGATCTGTAACTGGTCGGGCCAGTTTATTGCTCAATGCCACACTGGAGCTGTAACGACATTGGCTCAGTGCTGTCTGTGATCCCACTCAACAACCAAAACCAGAAATATGACAGTCTGTAAAAAAGGTAAACAGAGTAACACACATGACTGATTGTATGCTTTGGGCCTAAAAACCTATAAACTACAACATAAAAAGTTTATTGTAAATACATGTACATTTGTTTTATCTGTTATTCAAGTTGCAGCTGAGAAACAACTTTAAAACTTCAAACTACAACAGCAGTGAGGCCTGTAACAATGATTAAAAAATGTCTTTATTTGTTCCTTGAATTTCTGACATTAGCTAAGGTCATAAGAGGTATGCCTGTTAATGGTAGTTTTTAGTTTTATGTTCATTTAAGACAAAATTACAATGTTTTATGATAATAAAGAGGCGTGGCTTACTTCATAGACTGTGTATTTGTGATATTAGCTAGCTACGATATGCGGGTTATATGACAATGATAGCTAGCTAGCTTAAGCTATGTAACCAAACGACGTAAGATGCATTCAAAACTGGAGTTTATTAGCAAAAGTAATACATAAAGAAATATGTTTTGAATTTGACTCAAAAAGACAACTATAGTGGCAATTGTAATTGTTTCTGGGACAATTTATTGTACAGCAAAATTTGTAATTGTTCCAGCTCTAGCTAGTGAAAGTGTTGAATTAGCCGTGATAAAAGTTAACGGCTCCAACCGCTCTTTTCTTTTTGTTTTTATATACTAAATGTTACTTTCCTATGTCTTTTTTACTCTAACTCCAACCTGCCTATTGGACAGCAGATGGAAATTCTGGCACATTTACGTGTAATGTTGTGCTTGTTCATCATGTGCATTGTCCATAATTAATAAATAAATTTAAAAAGAACAGGACCGTTAGTCTCCCATCAGATAACGTTAGGTCGCACTATTTGGCCACTTACCTCGGATCCAGTCCACCACTTGTTGCGGGGTCCACTTGCTCACAGCCTCCATTTCTCCAAACGGCTTTTCTCTGGGATTTAATGTATCTCTCGATTCACCGAAATTACCGAATTAAAGAGTTAGTCGGACATGATTAACAGAGGGGCTGCCGTTACGGCACAGAGACGGCCGCAGTAACTACAGTCCAACGATCCGCCGCCAACTGACTGAGCTCGTGGAGAAAGTTTACAGTCATAGCACAACACATGCGCGTGGGGCGGGTGTCAGTTTACCAGAGGATTTAACCCCGCCCATCTATTCCTTATCCTCCAATCCCATAAGAGAATATCAATGCTGCCTTCAGGTGCTGTGGAAAATCAGAACATTTACCATACATTCAATTTAAAGGAGAACTTTTTTTTACATTAATCTTGTAAGCAAGGTGTATGAGCTTCCACTGGGTTAAAACAGAAGTTGCCGGGGCAAGTTTTAAAGTGCCTTTGTGTATCTTAACAGACATAAAATGCAATTAAAATGTCTGAGCAACATGAACAGGGTCCTTACGTGAAAACAAGATGCGTTTTCAACTCAGGATGATTATCACAGAAGCCTGGCTGAACACACTAACTGGACGGCAGCTAGCAGCTAGCTGCTAGCAGCTCAATGGAACCTCATACACGTTGCTGCAGCCACTCCGTGTTGGGTAACTGTTGTTAAATTATTGTAGTTGTGTGTTAGGTGACTTAGGTTGACTTACATATTTAAGTACTTTAAAACGTTAATATATTGTTAAATTTAAATAATTTTCAATTAAAAGAAAACGCTATAAAAGAGCCTTTTTGGTGTCATTAAGTTTAAGAATCGTTTTAAAAGTACCGGTTCAACATCTGAATCATTAAAGTCCAAACGATACCCGACCCCATAGTCTCGACCTCTGCATACAAAGCCTTCACATGGCAGATTATCATTATTAAAAAAGCCTCCGCCAGCCTCTAATCACATCTTTTCATCTTTTCATGTGCTGGGTGTTGGCTTGTTTTTTTTTTTTAGGGTCTGCAGACGTTTCCCATGGGAAGAGCACTTCAGGCCTTAAACGTTGCTCTGAGAAGAGAAACAACTGGAAAAACTTTACTCAATGTCCTAAGTGTAAAAGGTGTACATAGCCTATAATCAGGTTTTGGCCTAAAAGTGGATCCAGGAAATTGCATTAACATGTTGCACTTTGGCTTATTTAAAGCTAGTCTCGCATTGCCTGGCCTTCCTCCACAGCACCGCGGAGGAGGGTCTGACTAGTCCACACAGCATTCTGGGAAGGGAGAAAAACATGCTCTGGTTTATCGGCATCTCTTTAAAACAATCACATGGATGCAAAATAAACAAAAAAAAAAAGGCAAGAATGTCAAAACAGCAACAAACTTGAAAAAATTGCAGTCCTCCAAAAGTTCCCCTACAGGTACACGTACACTCAATTGAGAAACACTGCCGTCGCTTGTCAAGTTGTGTATTTTAAATATCTGCAGTAAACCTTTACACCACATCAACATTTGGGTCACTTTGACACTTTCACATTACAGCTAAATCTTTAACTTTTATAAAGAAAATAAACCTTTTAAATGTCAGTTTAAAAATAGGTTTGAATGAGGATTAACCATCCGATGCTGAAATGATGATTGCACACCATAATACAGCTGTTGGGTAAAATAAGATTGTCTGTGGTGAGAAAAGGTCTCAAGTGTCGGCCAAGGGTGGCGCCAGGGGAAAACATCTTAGTTTGGTCAACAGGACCACAGCAAATGCTAAGATTAATTTATGTGGAGTGATTTTCAGCTTCAGTCTTCCTGAAAAAAAGTTTAAAAAAAAAAAAAAAAAAAAACCTCCAACAACAGTGACAGTAAACAAATTTATTTTGTCATCTGCATTTACAGCTGGAATTCAGGGAATTCAAACACAACATCTTTGCCTGTGAGTTTCTTGTAGACACCAGTGAAAGTCTCTACCTGAAAGACAAAAAAGGGACATTCATTTCATTATTGGTTTAATGAAAACAGTGACTGGGTTAAATGGGTTTAAAGGATTTGACAGGTCAAACAGGATAGTGAATCATTTCTCAATTTCCTGATTGAAGACTAATTATAAGACAGTCCTTGTTGCTACAGATGGTACTGAATGTCTAACGATAAAGATCAGGAATATGTTCACATTTAAGAAGCTGAAAGCTTCTTTCACAAATGACAGTGTAGATTTTCTTGAGGACTAGTAGATCAACATCAGTTCAAAAAACATCAAGAGTTATCTATCCTTTAGCATCATTGTTTAGCTCACTCACGGCGGGGGGGGGAGAGTTTGAGTCAAAAATAATGTGTCCTGCATGGTTTAGCCCCCCAGTAACGGCCCCAAGGGACTCTGGGAGGATGTAGGAATATGCAGGACGCCCGTCCTCACCGACCAGCAGCCGGGGACAGAGCTTTCTCTCCGACATTGTGGAACGGGATTGTACGTCTCGGCTCGAAAGCTACGCTCCCATACGCCACGAGGACAGAGCCAGGAGAGCAACCTCGCTGGATATCCATGTCGGATGCCAACTGTGCGCTTCAGTATTTCCATTGGACGGTGACAACTTTCAAAAACAAGGTCTCTCGTTCAAGATTTGATCACTTGTGATACAATGTTTAATTGACATTATTATTACAGATCGCTACCAAACTCTGATCCCGTTTAGAGGTGATACGATTAGCCTTTAAATTGACAAGTCAATCTGAAAATTTCAAACAAAGACCCCACGTGACAAAATCATCTTCGTCTTTCATTGAAGCAAATATTTTTGGTATTTGGTAAACTGGCCGGGGAAAACATTACATTAGGCACAGACCAAAAATCAATGTAACTAAGAGACTGATCAGATTACGTGATCGCTGCAGCCCTGAAGGTGCAACTTGAACACAGACACCGCCAGCTGTTACATCCACTCACTTTGTGTTCAACGTTGTTCTGCTGCGCCTTGTCGAGATGGACCTTGATGAGCCTGCTGCAGTCCATCTTGACTCTGATCCTCTTACCAACGATCTCGCTGGGGAACACCAGGTCCTCCAAGATGGCGTCGTGGACCGCGGTTAGAGTACGGCTGAGAGAGGAATCACATTTAAAACCAAACATTAATGCAGCCCAAACTAAAAGCTAAAGGAGTCTGTGCTTAAACAATTCATCAATAAGTGATATTCTGAAGGAGTCATTTATTAAGTCAAGAAAGCCAAATATTAACTAGTTACATCCTCTGGCTACTCCACAGCATTCAGGGATGGGGTAAAACAGGGATAGGGTAAAACATGGATGGGGTAAAACAGGGATGGGGTAAAACGTGCTTCGTTTGATGGCATTTCTTTAAACCAATCAGAATTGCCTCGGGCGGCGTTAAGCACCAGAGAAAAGCCACGGTGCCTCTGCAAAAGGCTCTGAGGGAACTTGTTTTGGTGCAACATGTACGCTTAAAAGTTATCCCAACACAAAGGAAGGCCTGGGCAGATCCGTCCTAAACGGGTCAAATCCAGGTGATTTTCTGGCAGCATGGGATCATTCTCGGAAATGTAACATTGTGGATATAGACTATTTACACCACGCTTTCCATTTCCTTAATGGAGAAAAAATAATGTGCATTCACGTTTTCAAGTTATGATAAATCTCTCATAAATCAGATAATGTGTCCTGCATGGTTTAGCCCCCCAGTAACGGCCCCAAGGGACTCTGGGAGGATGTAGGAATATGCAGGACGCCCGTCCTCACCGACCAGCAGCCGGGGACAGAGCTTTCTCTCCGACATTGTGGAACGGGACTGTACGTCTCGGCTCGAAAGCTACGCTCCCATACGCCACGAGGACAGAGCCAGGAGAGCAACCTCGCTGGATATCCATGTCGGATGTTACACTTTACATGATCATGACTACCTGATTATTTGTCTCTATTGATGAGCAGTTTCAGCACTAGAACCAAGAAAGCACAGCAATTTTAAGATGCAAAAAACATGTTTGAACCTCATTAGATGTTGTCAGGAACTCACATTTTAATGCCCAAATTTGATTTTATTTGTGTAAATTAAGTGTGAAATGAGCTGACAGTGTTTAACATGTAGCCTGAGTGATATGAAAATAAATTAAAAAAAAAAAAAAGCTAATATGTATATTTTTTTTACAGACCAAAACTATCTACAGCTTATTTAAATTAGTTTTAGCCACAGCAGTCCAACACCCAAATGATACTGTTTACCATCACAGATGACCAATTAAACCAGAAAATAATCAAATTTGAGAAGATGGAACCAGTGCATGTTGGCAGAAAAACTTCTTAAAGTTAAATCTTATGAATTATTTGTCTATTATCAAATTTGATAAAAATCACAACAGCTATGATAGCTTAAAAGTGTAAAATACAACATATCACACACCCCTCGTGTTCAGTTCACCCAGGAGGGGTTACTGGAACATTAAAGCAGTAAAGACAAGGAAAAAAAGAATATAAATGAAAATCTACAACATTATCCTGACAAAACTCCCAAACAAACGGATTATTGCGATGCTCCAACAACAAGAAAAGAATCTCTCTCCTCACCTCCTGGGACGCTTCTGCTTATTCTTTGTGCGGCTTTTCCTGGTGGGTTTGGGAAGAATTCTCCTCTGAAAAAAAAGCAACAGTCTCATTCATTTCCAATCAGGATTCACAAATACCTGAACTGTTTTATGGTCAAAAATAATTCATGAACAAGAATGAGTCAGGGTCAGACTGATATTCTGGGTCAATACTGGATATAACCTGCTGATATTCATGTTCCTCCTAGTTTTACTCGACAGCTTCAGTGTCGAAAACTTGCTTCTTTCTGCATTAAAAACATTTCAATAGAAAATGTCAGTCTCAGACACTTAATCACCAAGGATAGAATTTTGGACACAGAAAAGATATTTTATAAACATGGCCAAATGATAAACTATTAGGACCTTTAACAATAACCAATCTGTCTATACACGCCCATATCAGTCAAACCCTGATGTCAAAATAATGTGCCCTGCATGGTTTAGCCCCCCAGTAACGGCCCCAAGGGACTCTGGGAGGATGTAGGAATATGCAGGACGCCCGTCCTCACCGACCAGCAGTCGGGGACAGAGCTTTCTCTCCGACATTGTGGAACGGGACTGTACGTCTCGGCTCGAAAGCTACGCTCCCATACGCCACGAGGACAGAGCCAGGAGAGCAACCTCGCTGGATATCCATGTCGGATACAAACCATTCAAGAGACAAAAGACTAATTTCACATTAATGCATTCTTGTATCAGGTCTGTTTTTGTGTGTGCCAGATAGCTTTTTCTTGCCATTTTTCATTGTGAGCCAAATAAAACATATTTGCATTTGGTGAGACTCCATAAATCTCCAAAATATCAACTTCAGAAACTAAGTTTTAGCGCCAATGCATTTGAGATACTTCTGGACATTTTTAAGCATTGAGAGGTACATTGTGCACATTTCCTTCTCAATACTGGAAGGAAATGTGCACAAGACAGCATGACCCCCCCCCCACTACATCAATCACATATCCAGAGATGGTTCAGATTTTCTGAAATGAGTTGTTGCAACACATGTAAAGAATTAGTTTTACTATCCAGTTATGTAGTGAAGCTGTAGTAAACCCTAGAGAAAGAGCTCCAGTATGGACACACCAGTCAATCCTTTTAGAAAAAGAGCAATGTCCCCTGCAGACATCATCATCATCCTCACCTGTGCAATGAAGACCACGTGCTTTCCGCTGAACTTCTTCTCCAGCTCTCTCACCAGACGCACCTGAATCTTCTGGAAGGACTTCAGCTGAGGAACGGGAACAAAGATGATGATGGCTTTCCTGCTGCCACCAACCTCAATTTCCTAAAAAACAAAAAACAGAACAAAAAAAGACTTACTTTGACAGAATAAACACACGGGAGGCATCCCTACTTTATAAACATGAAGCAAAGGTCAGTGAATGTTCATCTGCTTAAAGGTAGACTAAAAAAAAATACATTCTAAATTTAGTCCTAAATTTATAGATTTCAGGATTGTTACACAACTTTGGAAGGCATTTAGCTAACATCATTGCAAAGAAGTGTTACCATACGTACAAATGTACTTATCATACAAGTCCCTGTCAAGTAATGTGTCCTGCATGGTTTAGCCCCCCAGTAACGGCCCCAAGGGACTCTGGGAGGATGTAGGAATATGCAGGACGCCCGTCCTCACCGACCAGCAGCCGGGGACAGAGCTTTCTCTCCGACAATGTGGAACGGGACTGTACGTCTCGGCTCGAAAGCTACGCTCCCATACGCCACGAGGACAGAGCCAGGAGAGCAACCTCGCTGGATATCCATGTCGGATACAAACCATTCAAGAGACACCCAAGTTTAAAGTCTGACTCATAAAACAGCAACTGCAGTGGTTACAATTCTTAGTGGTTATGATCTTAAAAAACTAACAATGTAGAAAGAAGAGATGGGGATGAGTGGACATGTCCTACCTTTGCTGCTGTGATGTTCAGCTCTCGCAGCTGAGCCTTCAGGTCGGAGTTCATCTCCAGCTCGAGCAGAGCCTGCAGGGACACGAGTCAAATCAGCATGGAGTAGTTTAATTCATGTAACGTTCCCCGACACAAGCACAGCAACTGATTTACTACGTAGACAGTCTGTCCAAAGCTGTTCACATTGAGCTTATTTTTTAGCTTACATGTGATAGCAAAACCTTATTCCTTCTTAAAACATTTTATCTGATATTGTTGGATATTTTTTCTATCCTGAAGATACATTTGTGTACATTTTACAGCTTGTCTCATTCAATCCATATGTACCGACCCTTTGCAAACTTTGGTTGTCGGACTTAAAGTATGTTTCCATAACACTTTGGTTATCACATTTGTAAACTGCATACTGGATTCAGATTGATTTGTAAGGTAAGCCAAATACCAGTTTTGTGGCACTTAGTATTCCAGGCTGACTCTACCATGCCTGATAATACAAATCAATGTGGTTCTGACTTTGGAAAGATTTAAGTGAACCTCTGGATTCTCAATGTGCCATGAACAATGATCGTCTAGCATGAGGGGTCACTCTTCACTAACTCACATGCAGCTTGATATAAACTGAAATTAAGTAAAGATGCTTAAAAGCTCTGAAACCTTTTCTTCCATGGAAGATGAGTACTCTCACTCTTCACTAAGTTAAATGCAGCTTGACAATCAGTAAACATAGGATTAAATGATCTGAAGCCATGTCTTCTTACCTGGGAGATCCCAGACTCAAACTCGTCTGGCTTTTCGCCATTAGGCTTCACTATTTTGGCGCTGGTACTGAACATGGCCTTTGTGTCTGAAAGAGAAATAAAAGACATATGGGGTTAGATATACAGATTGCATTGCATCTATATCTTAACACGCTTAACTTGACATGTATCCTGGAGGAGCTCTATCAAGCCAGCATGTACATTGGCTAGGCTAAATGCTAACCAGGAGCAGGTTGCTAAGTCGCACCGATTGCCAATATATGGAACTGTTGGGGGCAAACATGTATTACCCCAAGACACAACACACAGCCACGCTACACATATATTATCTATTTAGGCTCCTTCCTTCTCTGGTATAAATTAGCTGTTCCCTGAACACATGCAAGGCCTGCTAACTAACGTTACTCCCTGATACGAGAACACTAGCTATTCATAGGAGCTTCTATACTACGCTATATTTTGTCCCATAAAAAAGCCATCCGCCGACACAAACCACATTATCTAACGTATCAAAGCCTTACGGTGTACACGGTAAGTGTACACGAGAATTAAACTAAATTAAACCACATTTTAGTATAGAAAAGCTAGTCCTGTGAAAAGTAGCACGACTAACCTCTGTCAACGACGGCCAAGGAAGAGACCGGAACATCGCGAGAATTGTATTAATCCAATGAGGGCGTCCCATTATGATATCGCGGGAGTTGACAAAGTCCACGCTCGGCATGATAAAACATCGCGATAGTATAACAGACCTAGTGCATGTCAACCGTGTCAACATTACTTTCTTGGTCTTTTCTTTGTTGCTGCACTTTTCAAAACTTTCAGACATTTAAGTCAGGACTTTGAGGACCACAGCAGAGGTTATACTGTTGTCATATTCATTATTAGGAGTACCTTTTTTAGCGTTTGTGTGTGTTTTTTTGTGATTCAGAGCAAGCAATCTAGCTAGCTAATAACGTAACTAGCTAGTATTGGCATCTTTTTACGGTAACGTTAGTTACGTGCTGCTGAATTTGACTCAACTTTTACCGTTATATAGCTAGCGAAACACACATTGCCATTATTGTGTTTTGAGTTAACGTCACGATGCTGGCCACCTCCGTTTCATGGCGGGTTCTTGGTAGACAGTGATGTTAAGACTGACTGGTCTTCTCAGAGCAGTAACGTTGCGCAGAGCCGTCTGCAGCGCCGCCGACGACATGGCGAAGGGCAAGTTTTTCTACGCTGTCAAGAAAGGATTCAAACCAGGGGTGTACAGCTCATGGTGAGACTGTTTACATCTTACTGTCAGAACATATGCTTTAAGAAAACCAAAGTCATTGGTCCATCAAAGTGCATTTTCTTTTAGTGAGAGGAGGCGCACGCCGAATTCCATTCAGATATCCGGTGTTTTAATGCCTCCTTGATGTTCGGCTAAACATCACACCAGCTACAAGATGCTTTTAAGTTTTTTTGTAACCACAGCCATCCACTCTTCAATTCGGCTTAGTAGCAATCCACGAGGAACCGCTTATTTTACTGCTATTTCATTTTCACCATCAAAACCTGAAACCTGAAAACACACACCCAGTGCTGGGCAGCGTTAACCACATCTATTTTAAGCCACATGCCAATCAAAAGACAAATTATTTTTTAAGGGTGTTAATGTGTTC
The DNA here is from genome assembly GCA_026937815.1 of Etheostoma perlongum. NCBI lineage: Eukaryota > Metazoa > Chordata > Actinopteri > Perciformes > Percidae > Etheostoma > Etheostoma perlongum. The sequence goes on along the minus strand of CM049388.1, from coordinate 3,689,109 downwards.
TGATATGTTGCTAAAGAGATGTAAAATTGCCAAATTATTATTTGAGGTTTGGTCCACCAAACTTGATTAGAAGTTGTTTGCACTTTAATTGGAAGATAAGTATTAGGGGGAAAAAAGAGCTGTGTAACTGCACTGGGATCAAATCACAATATCTGTACTAATGCCCAGCTCTGCATCCTACAGAATATATAAGGTTTTGGGAAGATTTGTGAAATTTGCATAATTTCTGGAATTGTTGATCATTAGTTTCTCCTTATTTATTTACTTTTTACTGTGGTTTAGGGATGAATGTAAGAGCCAGGTGGACAAATTTCCAGCTGCCGCTTTCAAGAAGTTTGCATCAGAGAAAGATGCCTGGGCGTTCTTCAGAGGAGAGGAACCTTCTGCAGTACCAAAAGGGAATAAAGGTAAGCTGGTCCAGAAAAAATGGAAGCTTTTCTTCTTTTCTGCACAATCCGTAATAAGCAAACTTATCCTGAAGAGGCTTGATCGGGCTGATCTGAGAACCCACCGTCAACACTAAAAAAAGAAATCTGTGACTGAAATGTCCAAGTACTGAGAGAGAGCCATGCAGGTCCTTGTTACAGTGTATGCGTTTCTGGATTACGGCTAAATACATTCATACAATCACTAAAATGACACTTTGCAAATCATTTCTTTCAAATCATTTGCCAAGAATGACAATGTTTGGTTTTGGCTTTCAGTGGCTCAGAGTGTGGAGTCGGCCGCCGCTCTGCTTCCTAAAAGAGGCCCGGAGCCTCTGGAGTACATCCCTCTTGGTAAGAAGAGATGTCACTCAGACGAGGAGGTGGAGTCCCATCCCAAACGAGTCAAACAGTCAGAAAGCTCGTCTTCAGAAAGCACAGACGGATTCACATACATGGGTAAGATGCTCAAACGTCTGTTGAAATAAGGAAAATGTGAATGTTACGTTAGTTTTTACGCAGTTCTTCTTCGTCCAACGTGTGTTCAAATGTATAGGTAGGAGTCACTGAAACTCACTTCAATGTCAATCAGAGCTGTTCTCCCTCCGTCCAGGTGACGCTGTGGTCGTTTACACGGACGGCTGCTGCTCGAACAACGGACAGAAAGGCGCCCGAGCAGGAATCGGAGTGTACTGGGGTCACAACCACCCGCTGTAACACACACACACACACACACACACACACACACACACACACACACACACACACACACACACACACACACACACACACACACACACAACCTGCATTTTAGCTTAAAAGGTGCTCTAAGCAATGTCATGTTTTTTAGGCTACAACATTTTTGTCACATACAGCAAACATCTCCTCACTATCTGCTAGCTGCCTGTCCCCAGAACACACTGTAAAAAACATCTCACTATCTGCCTGTCCCCAGAACACACTGTAAAAAACATCTCCTCACTATCTGCCTGTCCCCAGAACACACTGTAAAAACATCTCACTATCTGCTAGCTGCCTGTCCCCTGAACACACTGTAAAAGACATCTACTCACTATCTGCTAGCTGCCTGTCCCCAGAACACACTGTAAAAAACATCTCCTCACTATCTGCCTGTCCCCAGAACACACTGTAAAAACATCTCACTATCTAGCTGCCTGTCCCCTGAACACACTGTAAAAGACACACTATCTGCTAGCTGCCTGTCCCCTGAACACACTGTAAAAAACGCGGCCCCTGTAGACAGCCCAGGCTCCACAAACGGCAGCAAAAACAAACTGCGCCAACTTGCACCACCAAACATTACATACAATCTTCCAGCCAATAACTGACAAGAATGATTTGGGGATGGGGTTGGGGGGGTTAATGTGCGGAAGCACGGAAGGGAAGGGGAAGGGACGGGATGAGGAGGAGGGAGGGGCGAGCTAGCCTCGTTTTGTTTGACAATATTTTGAACGTCAACGAGAAGTGACATCACCCAACATCTCTTGGAGCACCTTTTTAACATAACTCACTTTAGCTTCTAAACTGTATAAAATAACAAAAATGAAGAAATTAATACATTTAATTTGTCACATTTATTGCTGCTTTTCTGCAGAAATGTTGCAGACCGGCTGCACGGAAGACAAACCAACCAGCGTGCAGAAATACAGGCATGTACTGAAATGTTTGAAACCTTTAGTCATACACCAACAAGCATACACCAGTGTGTTTGAAATGTCCCTTCGCTGTTTGTTTGTGTGAACCAGGCGGCCTGCAGAGCGCTGGAACAAGCCAAAGAGAATGACATAAAGAAGTTGGTTCTCTACACCGACAGCAAGTTCACAATCAACGGTGAGTCAGAAAACCTTGCTTTCTGAACATGAAGCCTGCCAGGTTTACCTTTGATTCAAAAAGGGGTTTTCATACTGCAAACGAACCAGACCGTGGTTCAGGTTGGACCAAAATTCGGTCTTGAGATCCGGACCATGGTCCAAGGCACTTTTTTTCTTTTCTTTTTTTTCTCACCTGTCATTTTGGTTCGGACCAAACTGAAAAGTCCAAAAGTCCGTCCAAAATGAGGTAGGTGTGGAAACGCCCTTAATTACACATAGAATATTAGATGTTGGCGAGTTGGGTGTGCAGTCTGCGGCGTGTGTTTGCTGCAGGTGTAACCAGCTGGGTGAAGAACTGGAAGCTGAACGGCTGGCGGCTGAAATCTGGGGGTGAGATCACAAACAAAGAGGACTTTGTGAAGCTGGACCGGCTGAACGCAGAGCTGGAGGTGGTCTGGGTAAATATCAGCCTGCGTCACACATCTGTAACAGACCAGTCACTTCACCCTGAACACAGGCCCTTGCTTTCTAGTCTAGTTGTTATTTTCTTAAAATCAATGATTTAGGGTGTTAATTGCTCCGTAGGAAGGCAGCGAGGCTCACACCCTGCTTCATAACTTTGGTGTTACTCTATACTAGGGGTGTGCCAAAAAATCAATTTGGATTCAAATCGCGATTCAAAATCGATTCATAGAAATCTAAAAGCAGATTCCATTTTTTTTTTTTTGTCTACTGCAATAGATAGATAGATAGATACTTTGATCCTGAAGGGGAAATTGAAGGTCCCAGGAGCTTACAGACATCACACACAACATATACTGTACATACTGTACATCTTAGCAGGATGTTAAAATAACAAATCCACATGAATAATATGGATATAAATTAAAAAAAAAACTATTTTATACAGTCTGTGTAAAACTCACAGAAGAAAGTAGTAGCGTTTGTGATGCAGTCGGCTCGTAAAAAATAAAATGAGATTCAAAGTCTTAAAAAAAAATTGAAATCGTGAACAGGGTGAATCGCGATTAATCGTGCACGCCTACAGCCGACTCAACGAGTCTCAAAGTCTGCCAAATTCTGCTCTTGAGCGTAAATACAGTTTGAAAAACAGTTTCCCATCATCTTGGTTTGGCGCATAACCAGGCGAGCCAAATGTATTGGGAACCTAAATTAATATGCGGACCAGATACAAAATGTAAGAGATGAGATGCCTTGAGTTTGACACGTGCTCCAGGATAGAGACGGAGATGAAAACAACCAAATGACTTTACCGGTCAGAACATGATTGTCGCCTCTATTTCCTCATCTTCCTCCAGATGCATATTCCCGGTCATGCCGGCTACAGAGGCAACGAGGAGGCCGACAGGCTGTCGAGAGAAGGAGCAGTGAAGCCTTTATAGCAGCAGCGGGCGGAGACGATTTCAGTCAGAGATCTGCTGCAGGACTGGTCATGTGCTTTGATACACACGGTTGTTTTGTCTTTTCAACAAGCGTTTGTGGCTGAACTGGAAGAGGGAAGTCTGAGTTTTGTCTGTTAAATTTTAATTATGTGTTTTGGCTCTGAATAAAGTTTCTATTTCAACTGGCTTTTTTTCCTTTTAATTTTGTGATGCAGCGTGAAGTCAAAGTCTATGAGGACTGTTTCGGTTTTTCTTTTGAGGAAAGAAGATGAGGAAGAAAGTAAAAAGAGTAGGGATAAAAGAGAGAAAACCAGCATGAGAGGTGAGGAGGAGTAGGGAGGGAGAGAGGTGGAAGGATGAGGAGGTAGACGAGACTAGAAAGCTCAAAAAGAGAAGAACATAATATAAGGTTGATTAGAAATGATTCAGTCTTGTGTCCAGCAGGAGGAGCTCTAGGTCCCAGTTTAAGCCCAGACAAAGAAGAGTTAGGGTTTATTTTTAGGATCGGTTTGAATACTCTTTGACACATTTGATGCATATTGTTTCATACACATCACTGCTTTGGGAATATTGTTTTTCAAACTACATTTAATAAAGTTTATTATCATGCTACTCAATTGAGAGTGAAGGCGTATGAAAGCCAGATCACAAAATTAAAGTGGGAGCTGTCTGCTCCCAGTCTGACTATAAACCAGTAAACATTAACTCATTAAGTTGTTCAATATGGGCTGCTCATACATGCATTTAATATTATGTAATCTGTAATGGAGTTTTATTTATTTTAAACAAAGTATGTCTCATATGCAAATTCCTTGTTTCAGTTATTTCCAAAAACAAAGTTTTGTTCATTATTTTTAGTTTTAAGCTACAGTCACTTTTTTTTTATAAGGATCTTTTCTTTTTTTAAACTGGATAAATCTAGGATTCTTACTGCACTGCCAGATATTTTCACTTGTTTAAAGTGCACAGTTGCTAGTATGTAAGGAGGACACACAGATGATTAAAAAATGACGATGGACTCTTTAGAAGAGGTAATTATCTTCACTTGAGTTTCAGCGCAGGAAAGTCACCGGACGCCACAATCGTCTGAACATAACCACACTGAGAAGAAGAAGTTATGCACTCGTAGTTCGTGAACCATAATCATCTTTGTTTCTGCTGATGGAAACAGAGAAAATGAGAAATTTGAGACTCACCCCTCCTCCTACTCCGTTCTCCGGCGGCCGGTCGATGGGTTGGTGTTGGAAACGGCAGGATGGAGGCTTGGGGTTCCTTGCCCTGACCCCGACCGCTGCCTGGCAGCGAGCGTGGGGCGCCACGACCCCGCCAGAGGCAGCCCAGTCTGAGGAAGAGCCTCTCTGAGGTCAAAGGTCACCCTGCAGCAGCTTCACCTCCCAGCTGACCTAGCCTCGTTAGCACTCCTCCTCAGCACACACACACACACACACACACACTTCTCCTCAGCAGACTGAGCTCTGGCATTGGTCCACCGCTGCCCTGCTGGAGGGGAAGGAGATTCTGCAAAACTGTAAAGAAACTTAACAAACCAGACATTAGAAACATCCTGCTCGCACAGTTAGAGATTTTGTCAGTTTTTTTAGACCAACGGTGTCTAAAATAAACCAGAATGTTCTGCCAAGGTTGAAGAACTCTCTGACACCACTGAGAGGAGGATGTTTAGCTAAAAGTGCTCGCAGAGCTAATGGGGAAGAAACAGGAAATGAACCCAGACCACGGCTGGCGTTGAAGTCGAGTACCACAAAGTTAGAGCTTGCACCCAAGTCCTGGTCATGTTCGATCTCTGAGGTCCTATCTTAGCTGCTGTGGTCCTGCCTGAGGTAATGTCCATATTGATGAGTTTATGTCTTAGTCTCAGAGGTCCAAGTCACTGACGTCATGGCTGAGATGCCGAGTTGATTTCCATCGTCGAGGTCAGTTGCCAAAGCCATGTACATCAGGTTTTACCCCAGAAAAGTTGCTAGGCCCGGTGGCAAGTGTCATTTTTCGATCAGGGCCCGGCTGGGGCCGGTCCCAGACTGATGGCAGCATTAATATAGAGCCAAATACTTTCAGTGAAAAGCTAACTGGAGGTTTCAAAATATCAAGTTTCCAACCGCCCCACTGTAACTGCAGTTTAAAAAACATCTTAAAGATACAATTATATTCCCCCCCTCACAATGGCTTAGGCCCGGTGGGGGGAAACGTAGGCCCGGTGGGCCACCGGGCTTGCAATACACTGGGAGAAACCCTGCAACAACAAAGAAGAATTGATTTCCGTTTGGTCGGCTAGCAGACAGTATTTGTTAGCAAACGTCCGTTTTATCAGCTTAAACTACTTTAAATAGATTTTTTTCTTGGTTACATTGTGAGGTATCGGATCGGCGCATGGCATTGTGTACTCGCAGATACAGATACCTCCATTTTAGGGCAACGCCCGAGCCTCTGAGTTAATATCTAAGTTGCTGAGGTCACGTCCAAGTCTCAAAGTTACTATACAATTCTCTGAAGTCGCATCTGTATTTGATGAAATCATGTCTAATTCACCGAGATCATGCTCGAGTCACTGAGGACACATCCGAGTCTCGGAGTTGATGTCGGAGTCGCTGAGGTCATGTCCACAGTTGCTGACATCATTTATGATTTGCTGAAGTCGTGTCCGAATCACAGAGGACACGTCTGACGTGCGGAGGTCCTTTGGGTCCATTGGGTTCTTTGAGTAGCTTCAGTTCATCACCCCCTTTACCCGTTTAGCTTAGAGCCTGAATCTGAATCAGAACATCTGATTACTGGAAAGTAAAACCATGGTTTATAGGGCTGGGACCATATGCTTTTGTCCCAATTCGATTCTTTCACGATACATGGCTGCCGATTCAATTTGTATCGCGATTTTTATTTATTATCATTCTCGTAGTGATGATATGATTGAGAGTTAGCGGATTTTCTTTGTCTTTTTAAACAAAAACAACACGTAACACTAGAAACAATATATCATGAGAGATTTCTAAAAACTGATAGTGTTCCAAGAACAATGAACATCACATGTCAGTCAGTCAGTCATTTGTAAAAAACATAACATTGATTTTTCCTGCTTTTGCTCTGTTTTGCTGGAAACCGATATGATGTAGTCACTGTCGGCGGTACTGTTTATGTACAGAAAATATTTAGGTGAATCATTGGTAAAAAAATAAATAAATGTATTTTTTGGAAAATAAGCGATTTTAAAAACCTCCATAAAAACAAAATTGCGATCGTACAAATTTAGATTCCCCCCCCCCCAACCACTAACTTTTTGGTGATAACCACGTTGCTCCTGCTCTTATTTCCTCTTCCAATTTGGTGGCAATGTGGCTTCCTTTCTGATCCGGCATATCTTCTAATTTCATTAATTCTTCATCTTATCTTAACTTTTGTCGTAGCAAAACTCTCATATTTTGCGGACTTAATTTAACCGTAATGCCCGGCCAAAACAACCGGCAGCTCGCAGTGCTTTGTACCCGGCTCAAGGTTACCTAGTTTTGGGTAACTAAACCACCAACTACCAATGAAACAAATGGCATTATAAAGCTCTATAGCGGCTTAAACAACTAGCAACTGCCTCTCTGCGTCATGGAGCTCGTAGCCAGCCGGCGTCATGTGACCACCTCTCCTAATTTCATAGGATATCATACGTCTTGGTGTGCATGCATTTTTGTACAATATCATGTGGACGCATTCATGAGAATGAGCTGAATCAACACAAACTGAAAGTTATATATAGCCACTTTAAGTATTGCACATAATACATACAAAAACATCCATGTATCCCTGCTGCAGTTTTTTGTTGGATGGATGAAGCTGTTGGTCTTGCTTTCATTATGCTAACCGATCAGTGTATCAACTATTAGCAGCCTCCTGTCATCTGAGGCTTCATTATCTCTTCTCCCTGCTGATTTGCATCGTGGACAGGAACGTATGAATCGATTTGTGCCCTCGTGGAGAGTTTGGTGCGCTCTGCATCCCTGCAGCCATTGAAGGTTTCACTCCAAAATGAGATTCTCAGAATTTGGAAATTATGACGCCTAGCCCCCGGCCCCCGGCCCGGGCCCGAGGTGAGGCCAAGGTCTGCAGGGTGGAGGTGCTGCAGTGCCATCCATCAGCTGCCAGAGATCTAATTATGCAGCAGAGTCCTAACCAAGCGTGAGATGTCATTACACAGATGGAGCTCCAGAGGAGAGAGTCTGTTTGTCTGTGTGTCTGTCACTCTGCATCAGTGTTCAACAGTGTGTGTGTGTGTGTGTGTGTGTGTGTGTGTGTGTGTGTGTGTGTGTGTGTACATTCATTACCTGAGGCAGTGTAGCTGGAAGAAGCAAAATGTCTCAGGACATAGTCGTGAATGCTTCTTGATTCTGTCGATGTGTACAGTTTGGAAAGTTCAACATATTTTATACATGAGCCATAAATGGTTTGATGCATCTAACACTGTGTGGAAAGGAGAGCGACCTTAGTCAACGCATTTTCATGAACGGGTTCAGATAATATCTTACAAAATTACAGCGACTGCCGGCTGGTCACGTGACGGTAAGTTTGCTGGTCTTTACAGTAAAAGGTGACTGTGAGCTGGGTACAGAGCTCCGTGAGGTGACTGGCTTTTCAGCGGCCAGTTTGGTTTGTATGTGATATCGTACGAAAAATGAATTGTAAGACAATTTGTATGTCTTACATACATGTATGTTTTTTTAAAACACCGATCACCATCAAAAAACCGGTCACATGACAGTTAAGTTTAGCGGTCTTTACAGTTGAGTTTAGCCGACAAAAGGTTACCACCATGCGGCGATGACAGTTAACTTTAGACACCAAAACAAGTTAAAGGAGAATTCCGGTCAATTCCAACACGTAGCTCTGTTGTTTGTTAATTTGGAGTCATGTCAGTAGAGAGAAAATCGGAAACAATCGGTGCTGCCTACGCCGTGTTATCCTCCTGCTAGAGTTAGCACCAACAGGCTTAAACAGGGCAAGTTTAAAAGTTTGTGTGTGTGTGTGTGTGTGGGGGGGGTGTTCATGGGGAGCTGAGGCTGTAACCTGACACCACAGTGGAGCCAGGAAAGCAGAGCAGCCGGCCGCATCAGGTCAAAAGTTCAAGAGCCCACTGTTGCTTAGTTACCTATGCACATGCGCGATAGCTTTTGAACTCTTGAACTGCAGCTCCCCTGACTCCACTGTGGTGTCAGGTTACAGCCTGTTTCTACAGACCCTTTCAAATTCGACATTGGGACATCCCTTAGCCCTTACGAGAACGCGCACCAAAGTCTGTGAGTCTGTGAGTCTGGATTTTGGGAGTGGGCAATAGACTAACTTTTTTGTAGGTATACTGTATGTGTGAATGGTTCATAAGAACCAGTTTTCTGTGCATTAGAGAAGTGTTTTATTTTGATCACAGTTCAGGATAAGTGCCTCAACAGACAGAAATTCCAGATTTGACCAGATGCTGCAACAGTCAAATAAAAGTCTTTGTGTCGGAATGATCATAAAAAAAGAGTTTCCATAAGAGGGAAACACTCAGCGGACTGCTGCATCAAACACCACAGCCCCACCTCCACCTCCTTACTGGAACTGACAGGTAAACTCTGTTTAATTGCTGCTTTCAGTGTTTGAACTCTGCACCGCGAGCACCCGTCATCCTCATTATGAGGAGAGGTGAATGGTAGGAAGAATCGGTGGGTGGTTGGACAGCCCCACTGTGAGTGCTGATGTTTCAGAAGGCAGGAAACAGGAGACGAAAGACAGGGCAGACGTGATGGAAGGGAGAGAGAGAGAGAGAGAAAAAAGATGAGAGTGAGGCAAGAGAGTGGGGAGAGACGGCGAGGGAAGGGTGCGAGGAGAATAGAAGGAAGACCGCGAGGGAAGCCGAGGACATTTCAGGAAAGAGAAGAGGCAAAAGATAGACAGAATCAAAGTGAAGAGGAGGTGGAGGTGGAGAAAAAAGTGGAAACCAACCAGGAGGAGAGCGTCAGGTGGTCGAGGGACTGGAAGCAAGATGAATGATGGAGACAGATGGAGAAGAAAAGGAGAAAGGAGAATCAGCAGGAAGTGAAATGAGGAACATCTGTGGAACACAAAGACAATGACAAATGACAAGATGGAGAGTGAAAAGAAGAGTTGGAAATGTAACAATAAAAAATGCCTTATCACATTGTGGTGTAATAATAATAATAATGTATCTTTATTAGTCCAACAAGGGGAAATTACAATTTATTACACACAGGCCTAAATTACACACACATGCTCAGTACTTATACATGCACTAAATGGAAAGATGGCAGGCTCCTAATGGAAAGGCACCTCGAGCAGTTGGGGGTTTGGTGCCTTGCTAAAGAGCACCTTGGCAGTGCCCAGAAGGTGAACCAGCGACCCTCCAGTTCCCAACCCAACTCCCTATGGACTGAGCTACTGCCACCCTCAAAAAGGGAATTGTAATAGGTTACACTGGCCTCCCTCCATCCCTCCTGTAAATTACGCCTATGAGTCTTTTGTGTTTTTATGTATCATAAATAAATAAATAAATAAATGTTCTTCCTTAAAATACAGAGGGCATCCATGAAATAACTGGCCTTTAATAATAAAAAAGTGCCTGCCTCTATGGGAATTTAACATAGGGGGGTGTATACTTATAACCTCTGTATTTTAAGGAAGAACATTTTTTATTTAAAATACATTATTCATTCACAAAGAAAATTGGTGTCCTTAAAAGGTTGGATTTTTCTAAATTTTTTGAATTAAGGCATTAAGATCAATTTCCAAAATATGTTTTTTTATTCCTCTTTTTAATCAACTTTAGCATGGGGGTGTAAACGTATGCAAGCCACTGTATTTGTTCATAAACCAAAGGTTTGGACCAATCAAACTGTTGACCTGAGGATGGCGCTAGATGGCAGTTAGGAAGAAACATGAATAGATGTAGAAAATGTCATTCAAGGCTAACAACGCATTATAGGTTTTGTATTTAAAATCTAGGGAAGAAACTGCACTGTAAAAAATGTCAGCATATAGGTTGAAATGTACATTTACATGTGAAATTTAGCCCAGAAGTGCTCTGCTTTCAGTCCTGAATGTATGTGGAAGAGATGGGACACTGTGGTGCTGCGAGCTGTTCAGAATGCGGTTCAGGTCTGCAGCAGGCGGAGATCCAGTGAGGCAGACTTGAATCCCAAACACGCTTCCTGCCTCAACAGAATACTTCTTCATCCACACATTTACACTGGTGGAGGCGTTAAAGGTCTCAGCATCAATAAATCATCACAGACATATTAAGCAAAGACAGAATCTGGATCAGATTTGGAGGGAATATGTGCTGTTTGATCCTCATCAGAGAGGGAAAAAGGGGGCTGATGGGAAATGTGGTCTCCATTTGACGAAGCCCAAACAATGACGGGCAACGTGTCGTGTGCTTCTGCTGTATTACTTGATTACAGCGAGCCAAAGTGAAGCCCTCTGAGATCTGCCTCAGGCCAATGAGCATCTGCATATTTCTACATAAATTAGCTGGATTCTGTGGCTCATTTCTTCACTCGGTATCAAATCTTTCACACTTTTTGCTTCGGGGGAAGCGGAGCTCCCTCTGTGATTCAGTCCGCAGTTAATAGGAGGAATCGTTATTACGTGGGCGTTTTTGTAATTGAATAAGAAACAAAAAAATATCTACAAAAATCCCTATTTAGTGCCAGAAAATGTCAGTCTTTCTACACAAAACTGGGCTTCATGAGGACTTTTGTAGGACTATTTTTTCAAGGTGTGGATTTGGCTGCATTTACATTGCTACGTTTTAGTTTAAAAACGAATATTTTTTGTTATATTTCCCCTCTCATTCCTCCTGCTCTGGCGTGTCCACCTCTCATTCCCTCTGCTCTGGCGTTTCCCCCTCTCATTCCCCCTGCTCTGGCGTTTCCCCCTCTCATTCCCCCTGCTCTGGCGTTTCCCCTCTCATTCCCCTGCTCTGGTGTTTCCCCCTCTCATTCCCCCCCCTGCTCTGGCGTTTCCCCCCTCTCATTCCCCTGTTCTGGTGTTTCCCCCTCTCATTCCCCCTGCTCTGGCGTTCCCCCTCTCATTCCCCCTGCTCTGGTTCCCCTCTCATTCCCCCCCTGGTGCTCTGCTCTGGTGTTTCCCCCTCTCATTCCCCCTGCTCTGGCGTTTCCCCTCTCATTCCCCCTGCTCTGGTGTTTCCCCCTCTCATTCCCCCTGCTCTGGCGTTTCCCCCTCTCATTCCCCCTGCTCTGGTGTTCTCGAGCCCCTAAACCAGAATCTGCGGGTGGTGTCGCAGTCTCAACGTCCACAAACAGAGACCTTTGGCCCCACCGACGCCAATGTGTTGCCACCTCTTGTTCTCTTCAACTAAGCTATTAACGATACCTTGGCAACTACCAGCAACCTCCTGTGTATGCCCAGTATACATGAATGTTGATGAGATATTTTGGTTTGGGCGTGTTAGTTTAAACTGAGAGTAGTTCTTCTACTGGAGCTAAAAACACTTGCATGCACAGGAGATTGCTTTTGGCTCAAAACTGCTTAAAAACCAAAACATAGCCTCAAAAACATTTCACCATAAAATACCATAACATTAAGACTTTTTCAACAGCTTCTCTCAACTACATTATGGCAGCTAAAAAAATTGAGACTGCCCTCCCACCCAAAAAACGGCCACATAGGTTGTTTGTTCAAGCAACAATTCTTAATTATATTTCCGTTTATAGTTATGGCGTCATCTAGTGACCATACTAGTTATGAAGGGATCAAAGCATGAAGTGAGGTGACAAAGTATTAGAGCGCAAACACAGAAACCACCAAAAGTGAAATATGAAATATGAATATGATGAAAAATGTAGTAGAATAGAATTAATTTAGGAGCCTAATTGTAACCAAACTACGTTGAGGAATGGAACTTGAAAAGGACCAAAACATGAAATTCAACGATGGGTTTAAAATTGAACTTAGATACGCACTCTGGCTTAGATATGAGGACAGAAGACACTCTGGTTTAGATATGAGGACAGAAGACACTCTGGTTTAGATATGAGGACAGAAGACACTCTCTTAGATATGGACACTCTGGCTTAGATATGAGGACAGAAGACACTCTGGTTTAGATAGGACAGAAGACAGAAGACACTCTGGTTTAGATATGAGGACAGAAGACACTCTGGTTTTTAGATATGAGGACAGAAGACACTCTGGCTTAGATATGGTTTAGATATGAGGACAGAAGACACTCTCTGAGGACAGAAGACACTTAGATATGAGGACAGAAGACACTCTGGTTTAGATATGAGGACAGAAGACACTCTGGTTTAGATATGAGGACAGAAGACACTCTGGCTTAGATATGAGGACAGAAGACACTCTGGTTTAGATATGAGGACAGAAGACACTGGTTTAGATATCTGGTTTAGATATGAGGACAGAAGACACTCTGGCTGATTTAGATATGAGGACAGAAGACACTCTGGTTTAGATATGAGGACAGAAGACACTCTGGCTTAGATATGAGGACAGAAGACACTCCTGTGAGTCAAGATTCGAGGGGAGCAACGACCCATCTCTGTCTCATATTGTTTACCCTACATTTTTAGCTTGTACAAATTTCTTCAGTAACATGGTCAGCCAGCACTGCCTCTGTCTGTCTGTAAGCCTGCCTGTCGGTCTGTCTGTCTGTCTGTCTGTCTTTCCGTCCATCTGTCTGTCCTGCCTGTCTGTCTCACAGCTGTATTAAATGTTAATCACCTCCTGCAGACTCAGCTGCTCTCTCCGGCTTCGAGTTTCTTAATTCAGCTCCAAATATTCTCCTCATTCTTTATGCAGAAATCAGTCTTAAGAAACCTTTTAAAAAGCTAAAGCTCTGCAGAGAGACACGCCACGCTCCCTGAATACAAGTTAGACAGACGGACAGCTATTTTTAGAGTTTGTCTTGAAGGTGCCATCAGAGGAAGGGTCATCATCTGAGGAGGTAAAGTGCTGTCACAACATCTTATCGTATTCTGATGGCTGAGATATTACTTTGATACAGGTGGAAACTTTGCCCTGATGGTGACTCCAGAGGAAAGGTCAAAGGGGCACAAAAAATCATCATAATTCTTCTTCTGGGGACAATAATATGCACCGCACATTCCCAATTTGGTCTGTAGTTGTTCTGATGAACTTGTTAGCGAATAGCTACAATACTGATTAACATGCAGCAGATACAGAGCAACGTGGTCCTTCGTTAGGAGGCGTGTTTGTGTCCAAAACATTTAAATTTAAAATATGTACAGAGATCAAGTCAAGTGAAGTAGAACTTTATTTAGAAGTAGAACTTTATTTAGAAGAAGTAGTCAGACCTACTAGTGAAAATAGCAATACAGTAAAGAAATACTTTGGGATAGAGCTGCATTGTGTTCCCCCTCTGGGGATCAAGGATCTGTACACGTTAACCAGCATGGTGTGTGTGTGTGTGTGTGTGTGTGTCTCTGCAGCTCGGATCAGGCGCCTGTTACCACGGGGAATCTTAGTTTGATTGATGGCAACTGCATTTACGCCATCAACTTCCCTGTGAGAATCCAAAATGGCTGCTGTTTCCACGGAGATAAAAGACCTCCCCTCCCCAACACCGCCGCCGAGGAGATGAATGAATATTCTCATTCTTCCACAAGAGACCGAGAGGTCACAGGTTTCTGTTTTTTTGTTTAATTTTAAGCCAAATTGGAAGTTCCTTTTTTCCTGTTAGTTAGAGAGATTGGTGTTGCCTTCATGTTCCGTCTGAAAACACAGTAACTGTTTGATTAGACCTAGGCTGAATTTGGCTTCATAAAGAAATTCTGAGTTGGATTCTTTTTATGTGGAAAATTATGGAAATTAGAGACTGGATGAATTTAGTGATGAGGGCGGATAACGCTCCTGTGGGTCGTATTACAAGGTAGGAATAAACCATCCATATCTCAAAAGATTCATTTGTTGTTTTTTCATCATTTCAGAGTGACAGTGGATAAAAGGTGAGAGAGAGGGGGAGGGGTGACACGCAGTAAAGGGACGCAGGTTGGAATCAAATCCAGGCCGCTGGAGACCTCCGCCTACATGGAGCGCACACTCTACTGCAGTAATTCAAGCTTATTTAAATAATGTTCCCCCTTTGAACAGTTTTTTAAGCCATGTATCCCCTAACCAGCACGAAAATGTTTTGGTAGAAAGTCTGTATAAAATGAACAATACAGCGATGTCAGCGACAGATTTCCTAAACAACAGCCTTGTACCTGGAAACCATTTAAATGCTAATGAAAAAAGGTAAAAAAACTTGGTGGTAGAAAGAAGGACGTAAGGCAAGAATAGTTTAGAGATAGTAATAAAAACTTTTTAAAAAAACAGTAGAAAGAAGGACAGACGACAAAAGTAACAAAAAATTAAAATAAGCAACAAACTTTGAAAAAAGTGACAAAAAAAAAGAAAAAAGCAGAGAAGATTTTTGGGAAAAAATATTTCAAAAAGCAGAAAAAAACTTTTTAAAAAGGAGCCAAAAACTTCAAAGAAAAATGTACAGTAGAAAAAAGTAAGGAAGAAAAGCAAGAATAGGAAAAGGTCAAAACAAGGGACAAAACCTTCAATAAAAGGGGGATAAACTTCAAAAGCAGCAACTTTGAAAAAAGCGATAAACTTGGAGAAAAAAACCAACTGCCACTTTGCTCGTTTGAAAGCCATGATGTCTCTCTCTCATGGGTGGGCCAAATTCTCTCTTATGACCTCATAAGGGGCGTCTGAGCTTTCATTTTCTCAAAGGCAGAGCAGGATACCCAGGGCTCGGTTTACACCTATCCCCATGTCTATCCACTGGGGGACCATAGGCAGGCTGGGGGAACTCATGTTAATGCTAAAAAACTCATAAAGGGACATTTTCATGCCATGGGACCTTTAATTGTTTATACATAATGACAACAGATTGGAGACAAAAGTGCATCTAAATATTTGACTGTAGGCCTGTAACAATTATTAAAATGATCCGTTTCTTTGTTTAAACATTATGGATTTCTAACATTAGCCAAGGTCCTAAGAGGTCTGACTGTTGATGGTCATTGTCAGTTTTATAATTATAATAATTTTATAATTTCTACTCTTTATTGATTCCAATATACACTCAGTTGTTATTACACACTACACACAGGCCTGGACTACACACACATGCTCAGGTCCTATATAGATGCACGTATGTATTTTATTAGGCGATTCTTTTGCAAATGGAACAAAAGGTTTGTGTTGTTATAGAAACAGACAGCGATAAAGCACAAATTCTACTTATATACAGTGTATATATATATATATATATTTTTTATTGTTGCAAAAACATTGGTACAAGTTTAAAGTCTGTACAAATCAAAAAAATGTTCTTCCTCATCTTCCCATCGATCCCCCCAAAATGTTCAACAACTCACCCCAGAAATTGTACTTTAACTAAAGTATAAGTTACCTCTATAGGAGTAAAAGTTTCACTTTCTACTTCATATGAGAGAGAGAGAGAGAGAGAGAGAGAGAGAGAGAGAGACACAGAGAGAGAGAGAGAGAGAGAGAGAGAGAGAGATTTCTCCTTCACCATTACCTCCTCTTCCTGTCGGTGGTGATTGCGTGCGCCTCTGATTGGCGATTCATTACTTCAATGCTCTCTCCTCCAGCTCCGCGGCCGCGCGGAGATAGGAAGTGACCTACATAGCGCGGCGGCTCCCTCGCCTCGGCTGTCGTTTGCATTTCAAGGGGCGATGAATAATTTACGCACACACGACTCCCAATTCTCCCACATCCGAACATCGAGCGCACAGCCCACCGCAACATGACAGGCCTCAATAACATTAGATAACTGAATTCAAATATGGATTTCTGTGTGTGTGTGTGTGTGTGTGTGTGTGTGTGTGTGTGAGTGATGGAGGAGGTGTTTGGCTTTGAGGAGGTGTGAGGAGGAGATCTTCGTGCCTGAGGTGCCAACGCTAGGAGAAACCACAGGTGAAACTTTGAAAAACAGTAAAAACGAAGGTAAAAGAAGAAGAAGAAGAAGAAGAAGAAGAGGAGGGGGAGGTGAGAGGAGGAAACAAGAGAGGAGAGCAGATGAGAAGAGGATGAAGAGGATGGTTCACGGGAGGAGGCATGAGAAGATGGAGGAGAGAAGAGGAATGACAAACAAGACAGAAGAGGATAAGGTGGGAAGAAGAGGAAAACAAAAAAAGAAAGAGGCAGGGAAAGGAAAGTGAAGAGGACATGAGAGGAGATGAAGAGGATCAAGGGAAGGAGAGGGGAAAACGGAAAGAAAGACATGAAAGGAATCAGAGGAGAAAGAGTGGTGGAGAAGGATCAAGATGAGGAAAGGTGGGAGTGTGAAAAGAATGGTGAGAAGGGAAAAAGAGACAGGAAGGAGAAAGGAGAGAGATTGAAGAAGTTGACATGAGAGGAGTCAGTTTTGTGTTTTTTGAAGAGGATCCAGGGAACACAGAGGGAAAACGGAAAGAAAGACGACAGTGAACAGGAACACAGACACACACAGAAACAGTGGTGGAGAAGGATCACACACACACACAGGATGACAGTGGTGGACAGCAGATGATGGTGAGAACACAAAAACACACAGACAGGAAGGAGAACACACAGAGAGAGGTGAACAGGAGTTGGAGGCACAAAACACAGTCACACACACACACACACACACACACACACACACACACACACACACACACACACACACACACACACACACACACACACACACACACACACACACACACACACACACACACACACACACACACACACACACACGGGGAACACAATTACATTTTAACTGAGGACCTTTACATGTAGCAGAGTATTTCTACACTATATTGCTATTTTCACTAGTAGGTCTGACTTCTTCTTCTAATAAAGTTCAGCTGTAAACACACGGGAGTCAGAAAGTATGTTTAGATCCTTTCATCAGATTTGATGACCAGAAATGTATAAATTGTTGACTTGTTTTGGTTTAAGTTGAAACCTTTCCTCTGAATATCGTAGTGGGACAAAGGAAGGAGGGAGGTTAGGAGGAAAGATTAAAGGATGGAGGGAAGGAAGGGAAAGGACAGGATGGATTCATTTTGTAGCCCTCTGTCTTCACTGTCTCTTTCTTTCTTCTCTCTGTCCGTCCCCAGACCCTCAGTATGGGTGTGTGTGTGTGAGAGTCAGGACCAGAATATAAAGCAGCGGAGCAGAGACACTCAGTCTGTCCCAACACTGTGGCCCGCCCCCGGTTTGGAGAAGAAGGCAGGAGCATCGACTCTATGCCCTGCTGTGCGGCAGCAGCAGCTAAACACATTTTAGACACCTAAAAACATCAATATCACTTTAATTGTATAATTTATTTAGAATATTTTCCGGCTCTACCTTGCTGTCAGACAGCCCTTTACGATGGGGAACTGTGGGAAATATAATGGACGTCTGGTATGTCGGGGTATTTGGAGAAAAGTGGATGCATTGAATTCTGACGCTTGAAACAGACACAAAAATCAACCTTTAGCATCTGTACCATAGCCCGACCGATATGTTGGAGGGCAGATATTATCGGCCGATATTAGGCATTTTCCGATATATCGGTATCGGCATTTATAATGGGCGATATAAAAAAAAAAAATCACCAGAATCATCTATAATGACAAATAAATGATTCTGATAAATGAATATCTAAAAAATAAAGACGTTCTTGTCTCGCGTGTCACTGAAACTTACATTCGGTAAGCCCACCCACCATCTTTTCCTAGACCTAACTGTCCCGTTCGGCAAAAAACGTACGTTCCGACCCAGAGCGTCAAAAAGAGACGCCAAGAGTGTCTAAATGTCTAAATATCTAAATACAACGCTAAAGGAGCGTATACAGCGTACACACATATACACATATAGCTCAATATGCACACAGATAACACGCCACTTGGTTTAAGGAAGTCGTCAACTGTGTTTATGCGAAGTCATGATGTCATGTTTCCTTATGGAGAAAATGAACAAGATGTCACTGTTGAGCTCTAAAGGGACACAGCATGTGGAGGGGTGGAAATGGTGGAAAAGCATCATATTCAGCATCCTTTTGCCTTTTGCTTTACCTTTAATATTTAAGTAGTGTAGAGTAGCAATAGCAATAGAAAACTACCTGAATATGAGTTAAGATTAAAAGGTTTCAACTCAAGTAAACAACAAAAAGGTCTGTGGTAAAAATAACATGAGTTATATATGAGGGGAAGGTGTGAATGATTTGATTTGAGGGGTTGCCATGTAAACAGAAGTTTTATTTCAATGGTTGTCATGGTTCAACCGGCTCCATGTAAAGTATATTTAGTTGATTTAGTTCCAGCATTAAAAGCTTATTTGGTGCCACAGCAAGCTCTCACTGCTGGTTATTATCTGCTAGGAAAAGATGAACGTAGGTCATTTTAAAAGAAAAGATGCAGACATATATTGATATATTGTGATGGGAGCCTATTTAAACAAGTGGAATTACAATATTTTGTCCATGCTTAACTTGGGAACTTGAAATGTGTGTGTGACAAATCCCATTAAAATGCCAAAACCAACAAACAGCTAAAACAATGTTAACCAAGAAGATTGCATTCGCTAAACCCACCAGACTCCATGTAAATAAACAGCAAGTTTAGCATCATAACATACACTTTATTCAAAGTCAAGAGAAACAAAATAAAAACATGAAAAGATGTTTCGGGTCATCTTTCCACTTTTCCAACCATCACAACTCTGGTTTTGGTTAAAATAAACACAGAGTTTAGCAATTACGTGTAAAAATGTGTTGGCTCTATACACGCTAAAAGTGTTGCTTTTTGAAATGGAGTCTGGTGCGTTGAGCGCTGGTGACCTCAGAGCTGTTCCTGGTTAAACAGAAAGGTCTTAAAACGTCTATCTCTTTACGGATCCTTCCATTATGTTGCCTTTTAGCATCAAAAACAGCACTTTTAGGGGGACGCTAACTGACACTGATCATTTGCTCCATAGAGTTACATTGCAGATGTTGTTTAAGTTTGTCGCTTATTTGAATTTTTTGTCACTTTTGTCGCCCTAGTGTTGCCTTCCTTCTTTCAACTCTTTCTTTTTCAAAGTTTTTTTTTTTACTATTTCTGACCTATTCTTGCCATAATCCCTTCTGTCTACCGCTTTTTCCAAGGTTGTTGTTTTAAAATAAAAAACTTTTTGTTGCCTTTTTTCATTAGCATCTAAATGTTACATGGTACATGGCTGTTATTTAGTAAATCTATCACTGACATCGCTTTATTGTTCCTCTTTATGTAAACTTTTCTTTTCTACTAAAAATTATTCGCGCTGGTTAGGGGGTGCATGGCTTAAAACTGTTCAAAGGGGGAACATTATTGAAAGTATTTACATACATTTATTGAAATATCCATTATATGGAAGTTTATGTGGGAATCAATAAGGAGACATGTTCAATGAGATACTTTACATTTTAGATGAACAATCTGGTGCATTGAAGTATTTGTCACGG
This sequence comes from Etheostoma perlongum, assembly GCA_026937815.1. NCBI lineage: Eukaryota > Metazoa > Chordata > Actinopteri > Perciformes > Percidae > Etheostoma > Etheostoma perlongum. The sequence goes on along the minus strand of CM049388.1, from coordinate 3,668,942 downwards.
TATATTTGGGTATGGAAGTACAGTATATCGTAGTTTATGGGGAGTATAGTGGTGTACTGGGAGGTGAATGAGGTATAACGCTGTAATCAGCTCACTGCAGGAGGGAAACCAGTGGAGCTTATTAGCTTCTGCAGAGAGAAAGAGAGAGAGAGAGAGAGAGAGAGAGAGAGAGAGAGAGAGAGAGAGAGAGAGAGAGAGAGAGAGAGAGAGAGAGAGAGAGAGAGAGAGAGAGAGAGAGAGAGAGAGAGAGAGAGAGAGAGAGAGAGAGAGAGAGAGAGAGAATGAGGCTGACATTCGCTCTGTGTTTGAAACGGGAGACTGTTAATCCTGTGCAGCCAGGAGCTTTAAGCTCTCAGAAATACACACATACACATTGTTGTCCTGTATTTATGTCCTTGTGAGGACGTTCAACTGACAAAACCACAATTTCAAGCCCCTAACAATGTTAAATAGGGCTGCAACTAACAATTATTTGTGAGGGTTTTAATTAATGAAGTAGTTTATAGGTTGATTATTTCCTTGATTAATTAGTTGATTAGTTGTTTGGTCTCTAAAATGTCAGAAAATGGTGGAAAATGTCGATCAATGTTTCCCAGAAGCCCAAGATTATGTCTACAACTCAAAGATATTCAGTTTACCGTCACAGAGGAGAGAAGAAACTAGGACATTTACATTTAACAAACTGGAATCAGAGACTGAATTGATTATAAAAATAGTAGGTGATTGATTTAATAGTTGACAACTAGTCAATTCAATTGATTAATCTTTGCAGATCTTAATAAATCTAAATAAATTCAAATTCTTACTTTAACCCTGGAGAAGTCCTTTTAAAGAAATGATGACCCGGCAAATGTTTGTTAATCTGTCGGGTCCACGACCCTTTTGGTTGATTCTCACAGCTCTCATAGTGTGGTTTAGGGAGTTAGTATGCAGCTCGTCTCGCTTTGCCAGACCTTCCTCCACAGAGCTGCAGAGGAAGGTCTCACAGCATTCCGAGACTGGAGAAAAACGTGATCTGGTTTATTGGCATTTCTTTAAACCAATCACGATCGTCTTAGTGCCGGACGGAGTAACGGTGCCTCTGCTAAATGGACTCGGGGAAGGAACTTGTTTTGATGGGACATGTGTCCGTTCAAAAGTAGGCCGAAAAGTAGCGGCACCGGAGCAATCCTGGAAGTGGAACGTCGTGGATGTAGTTTCGTATGCAGGTAAATGAGCAGTGTGGGAAAGATAAACGGCTAGAATCAGGACGGGACATATGTGTAAATACGAGCAGGTGACCATCGCCTGCTGAGGAGATATTATATTAATAATAATAATTATAATTATACTGTTTATTGATCCCCAGTGGGGAAATTACAATTTACACTCTGTTTTGTTAGAATCACTACACAGGCATATTTGTGCTGGATGTGATGCACACAGACATCAGTTTGCTGGTTTTTGGTCCATTTGAGTTGTTGTGGTTGTTGGTTGCTGGATGGAAATAAATGTTTACTGAAGAAATAAATGTTTACAGAGAAAGATTAGCATAAACATTAGCATCTCTCTTGTGGGGCAATTTTAAATTTTCATAGCCAATATCATACACAACCAGCTGGTTAGACACATCAACAACCATTGTCTCCTCCATCTCAGCTCACTAAGAGAACTACAGGCAATGACGCCCCAGTGGGGTCCACCGCTGCGACTTTGCTGGTCAAAGTTTCTGGTGTGCTTTGCCACCAGAAACAAATGTTGTATCCGTCCTTTTTCTTCAAATCAAGTGAACAGGAGGCGGATATTCACCAATCTTAATTTCACGCATGTGTGACCGTGTCCTCAAAAAACCCATTTTGAATGTTATCACTCCATTGAGTGGGCGTTATCAGTGGTTACCAGCCTCCCAGGGCGTTTTCTCACCTGTAGTTTGTTGGCTTTGGTCCGAATCAGTTTGGCCTCGGTTGGTTTGGTTCAAATCATGCAAGAACGTCCATTCATCTTATTGGTAGGATGTTTCTGGGGGCAAGAGCAAGAAAGTAGATACAGGAAGAAGGTCCTGTGTTGTGGACTAGTGCATGTTTCTTGCATCTCCATGGTTACACCAGCTCATTTCATTAAAATGATCAGACATTGTTTTGCGAGAGATGTTACTACGTCTGCTCTGGTCACCCACACCTCGCCCTGCTCTGCCTGCGTCTGTCTAAAATGTTAGCGGCTGCTTGTATCTCCGTGGAGATCTCCACTGTCTCTCTTCATACCACGTCATACAGCCCCCCGGTCGAGCAGTTGCTCTGAGCATTTGGTATTGACGCGGATGGGCGATCAAGCTTAGAAAAGGACGATACTGTCTCCTGAAGAGGAAGAGGAGATGGAGTTGGGCTCTCCTCTTCATATCTAGGGTAGGGATAACAACTGATAACCCATTCAATCGGCTGATAACGTTAAAAACGAGTAACTCAGACTGATATTGGGACAGTTAGACATAGTGATATAGTGATGTTGCTGTGTTACAACATGGTTAGTAAAAAGATATTTAAGTTACTGTACAACTTTCTTATTGGCTTATTAGCCCTAATGGACCGTGGTCATAACATCTACATCTTACATCTTATAACTTATTCCCTGTTACATAATGTTCTTATTCAGTCAGTCAGTTTATAGGTTATTATATTTATATTTTACAGTCATAGTCAATATTTTATTATGATCTACTGCACTGTTCAATCCCTGCACTGTTCACTTCTGCACAACCATCACTACACACAGTCTACAATAGTATCTCACCTTATCATGGTCACTGCATTTCTGTGAGCAATTTATAATATTTAATTTTATTTTTATTCTTATGTATGGGCGATATATATGTGATATATGGGTGTATATGTGATATATGTGTGTATATGTGTGATATATGTGTGTATATGTGTGATATATGGGTGTATATGTGTGATATATGTGAGCTTATGTGTTTGTTGTGTTATGGTTGTCTTGCTACCCAGATGCCAAACATTTCCTTCAGGATAAATAAAGTATCTGTCTATATCTATCTATCTATCTATCTATCTATAAATGATGGGCAAAACAACAAAAATACATTTTAAGTTGTAATAAATAAGAAACCCCAGTTATCCTTGAACAAGAGCTCTGGAAAAGTTACTCCCTGAGCCTTCAAATTGAATAAAACTCCATCGATAACCAACTTGTGATAACAAATGTATATTCCAATAAATGATCTTAAATACAACCACATTATCTCCTGTTTTAGTATCTCTGCTGCTGCTTTCTGGCTCTGTGTCAGGAAAAATGCAGGAGGGCAAAGTGCAGCGCTCGCCGCCCATGCATGCAGCCGGGGGAGCGCTCGGCGGCAGCCATCTTTACGTTCTTATCTCGCTCCCATACGCCCCCCCGCAGGCCAGGCTCAGCCCTGCTGTAATTGACTTTCTCCCACTGAGCCTGGTGGAGGCTTCAGGCTGCAGAGCTGCACTGAAAAACCTATTACACACTGCTGCACACCTACACACTGCAGACCTATAGAGAGAGAGAGAGAGACAGGAGGAGGGAGCGAGGATCCGATATCATCCGAAGAAGTCGACGGCATCCGTCTGTTAGTTCAGATCCAAACAGGTAGGAACGACAGAAATCTGACTAACCAGCTTAGATCAGTGTGAGGGTGACAGATTTGTGTGTGTGTGTGGTGTGTGTGTGTGTGTGTGTGTGTGTGTGTGTGTGTGTGTGTGTGTGTGTGTGTGTGTGTGTGTGTGTGTGTGTGTGTGTGTGTAAAAAGGTGTAAAGGTGTGAATGTGATCCGTCAAAACCAACCTGCAGAGGCTGGAAACTCAAGTATCTGTAATCTATCACAGTAAACATCACGCTGCTTTTATTGTCAGAGTTATGTGATGAGAGCCGACAGCGAGGGCCACACTGAGGAGGAAGACAAGGTCATCTTCTTCTAGTTAGGATAAACTATTCTTATGGAAAAGTTTTGAATTCAAATAACAGTCACGAACAAACAGGCTGGGTGAAAAAACATCAAGGGGGGAGGCAAAATAACTTGTACGTTAATTTGGTCTAATGTAGATTTTCATAGAAATAAATTCCCTCAGCACAACAGGGACATGTTAAACTTTTATTATATATATATATATATATATATATATATATATATATATATATATATATATATATAATTGCCCTCAATGTGGCTTTACAATCTGTACAGCATAGGACACCCTCTGTCCTTAAACCCTTGATTTGGATGAAGAAAGGAATCAGAAGGAAGTCTATCAAAAAATCTCTCTACTTCTCACTTGATTTATTACCTTATTACCAAATTCTCTGAATCGCTATAGTTTAAAAGTGCTCATATTGTTTTTTTTGGGCTTTTTCCCTTTAATTTACAGTGGTATGTGTTATAGGTTAACAAAGTGAAAAAGTCCCCCCCAAAGGGAGTTACCATCTCCAACAGAAGACACTGTTCACAACCTGCTCCAAACAGCTCTATTGTAGTCCAGTCTTTACTCCCGGGACAAACTTGGGTCACTTTGTAGCACACGTTACCTAGCTGCTAGCTCATACTCTGCTCCTGACTGGCTAGTAGTCCTTACCTAGGTACTGTCAGGGCCCTCATACTCTGCTTCTGACTGGCTAGTAGTCCTTACCTAGGTACTGTCAGGGCCCTCATACTCTGCTTCTGACTGGCTAGTAGTCCTTACCTAGGTACTGTCAGGGCCCTCATACTCTGCTCCTGACTGGCTAGTAGTCCTTACCTAGGTACTGTCAGGGCCCTCATACTCTGCTTCTGACTGGCTAGTAGTCCTTACCTAGGTACTGTCAGGACCCTCATACTCTGCTCCTGACTGGCTAGTAGTCCTTACCTAGGTACTGTCAGGACCCTCATACTCTGCTTCTGACTGGCTAGTAGTCCTTACCTAGGTACTGTCAGGACCCTCATACTCTGCTCCTGACTGGCTAGTAGTCCTTACCTAGGTACTGTCAGGACCCTCATACTCTGCTTCTGACTGGCTAGTAGTCCTTACCTAGGTACTGTCAGGGCCCTCATACTCTGCTTCTGACTGGCTAGTAGTCCTTACCTAGGTACTGTCAGGGCCCTCATACTCTGCTTCTGACTGGCTAGTAGTCCTTACCTAGGTACTGTCAGGGCACGTCCTCATACTCTGCTTCTGACTGGCTAGTAGTCCTTACCTAGGTACTGTCAGGACCCTCATACTCTGCTTCTGACTGGCTAGTAGTCCTTACCTAGGTACTGTCTGCTTCTGACTGGGGCCCTCATACTCTGCTTCTGACTGGCTAGTAGTCCTTACCTAGGTACTGTCAGGGCCCTCATACTCTGCTTCTGACTGGCTAGTAGTCCTTACCTAGGTACTGTCAGGGCCCTCATACTCTGCTTCTGACTGGCTAGTAGTCCTTACCTAGGTACTGTCAGGACCCTCATACTCTGCTTCTGACTGGCTAGTAGTCCTTACCTAGGTACTGTCAGGGCCCTCATACTCTGCTTCTGACTGGCTAGTAGTCCTTACCTAGGTACTGTCAGGACCCTCATACTCTGCTTCTGACTGGCTAGTAGTCCTTACCTAGGTACTGTCAGGGCCCTCATACTCTGCTTCTGACTGGCTAGTAGTCCTTACCTAGGTACTGTCAGGACCCTCATACTCTGCTTCTGACTTGCTAGTAGTCCTTACCTAGGTACTGTCAGGGCCCTCATACTCTGCTTCTGACTTGCTAGTAGTCCTTACCTAGGTACTGTCAGGGCCCTCATACTCTGCTTCTGACTGGCTAGTAGTCCTTACCTAGGTACTGTCAGGGCCCTCATACTCTGCTTCTGACTGGCTAGTAGTCCTTACCTAGGTACTGTCAGGGCCCTCATACTCTGCTTCTGACTGGCTAGTAGTCCTTACCTAGGTACTGTCAGGGCCCTCATACTCTGCTTCTGACTGGCTTCTTTTTAAAGACTAAAGTAAATGGTAGGCATTAGATTGTAAACATATATTGAACAGATTGAACCGGAGCCACAAGACCTCGTCTCCACTATGGAAATCTGAAGAGAGGACGAACTACACAAACATCTACACAATCAATCAAAAAAACTCTTTATTCCATAACAGGCCATTTCTTGCAGCCTATCCCTAAAGCAAAGCTGCAAAACTTTTAATGTGAAAATCTTTTTTTCTTATGTTTATCGAGACGTTTTGACTTTGCATTCATGAGAAATTAGAGTCCTTTTATTTTCAAGCCATTGTGCTCAGAGTCCTCATTTTAGTCCTGTCACTAAAAAGCCATTATTTGAGAATTTACGGTAAAGGTGTGTTTGATTGGATGATAGATTGGATGTGTTTTGTGCAAGTTTTAAGCAAATTTTCCAAAAGATGGAAAAATAAAATGCAGATAAGAGCATCTCTATCAATTACTCTTTATATAGATATATTACAATTATTTTTTATTCTCCTATATAATCTGTCTTATTCTCTTTTAGTTTGGTTTGATCTTATATTTTACTGTTTTTAAATTCTGCTCATGTCTTTATGTATCGTCATTTTCCCTTTTTCCAACTGGTTTCAATGCCTTTTTATGTTTTATGCAAATTAATTGCCTTATTGAAAGGTGCTTTCCTGAAAAAAACTTGCTTTTCCTTTCACAGTAAAAGCTGAAATTAAATAGAAACTTGACCTCCTGAATGTGATTCTGGCGGCGATGAAAGCCATACGCTATAAGAATAATGATTCAAAAGTTCATGTCTTTGTGCATTTCTGAATTATTTTATGCTAGGCAAGTTGAAGTGCCAATAAATGTGTTTTTTTTTAATAAATTAAAAATGAAGAACTATTTCCAAAAGACAAAATGTCAAAACTGTCAAACCAAACAGAGCCTAGGAAACTAAAGGTGTTTTTCTATTACGTGGTACCTGCTCGACTCGACTCTACTCACCTTTTCTGGTTTTCCTTTATGAAAAAAAGCCCCGGTACCTGCTAACAGGAACTTTATTTAGTGCCACCTCCGTCGAGGTTCCAAGCGAGCTGGGGCAATACCAAAAGGTGACATGAGAACCTGCAGACTGCTGATTGGTCGGAGAGAATCGTCACTAATTGCTGCGTCATCATCGTCAGCGACAGTCGGGGGTGCCCTGAACAAACCCGCCATTTTAAACAGTTTAGCCAGCTGGGTTTTTTTGCAGAGGGGAAGCGCCAAAACAGAGACACAGAGAGGAGGGGCAGTGGACAGGGATGCACGGATTTTCCGTTACCTTCCGCTTTCTTTGTGTTGGATATTTAAATTTGGTGGATTTTGGTGCATAAAAATACGAGAGGATGTTAACGAAGACTGGTCTAAAAATACATACAATATATGGCCTTGGCTATTGGTTTGTGAGGAGTTCATGTTCACTAGAAATAACGCACATTTTTAGAAATTTCACAGAGAGAGACAATATTTATTAAATCCTTGTATTTCCCGTTTCTGTTACCTGCGCAAAATTGATTCAATTTTTTTACATTTCATGTTCCAGCTCAGTTTTCTGTTACGTTGGCGTCAACGCTGTCATGTACGACATAATTCAACGTGGTATAATGTAATATTTAATATCTCCAGATCAATGTAGTGTAAAGACTTACTCTTTTGTTTGTTTAGAAGCAGAGAAATGTCCCATTTTAACAAGGTCCTCCTCTAACATCTGTAGGCCATCCACAAGCTTTCTTTAATGCATCGTGGAATAACACTGTCTTTGAAACAAAGATAAATAATTATGAATCCAAAAATCAACTCACAAACTCTGTTTTGCTCCGCGACCTTTCAAGCCAGCGTCACAACCTGCTAGCCATTAGCTCCAGCATCCATGAATATGTTTGGTGTCTTTGTAGCCCTTCCAGAAGCTCAGACATCCGGCTGGGAAGACAGGGACTTTGTGGAGACTCTGACAAGTAATTCCAGAGCGGTAAATCTACGACTGAACGGCTATTTACTCATCTGTCATCTGTCTGCATGAAAAAATAAAAGTAATCCTCCACTCAGTTCAGGATCCAAGATGGCGCTGACTGATTGGTGCATCCACCAATTACATGCAGTTTTGTCAACTAAAGGTGTGTTTAGTCAGCCAATAGAAAAGCCTAGCGGGCGGGCCTTGTAGCCAGTGTGTGTTTGTATTGGAAAATAGTGGTTACTGGATGTAAACCCGGTTCTATGAGCATGTGAGAAGGCCAGAATGAAGCCTGATGGCTGAAATGAGTGTGATTTGGCCTTCTGATGTCTATTAGCAGATTGAAAATGAATTGAGATGAGAAAACAAACCTTTTTGGATAAACACATATGGACATTTATGGGGAAAAAAGCTAAATAGTTTCATATCTTTGTTAGTTACACAGTTTATTTTTATTTCCCCTGATTGCCAAGACTTGGGAGTACATTTCAAGCCAAAAGGTTTAGTGAGTATAGTTCCCTGTGTGATTTCAATACATATCTGTGAGATTTCATCTTTTCTTTGGTCTCTGTAAATGAAGCCTGGTCTCACATAAACTGTCAGTTAGTGTCACTTTTTTTACTATTACCACTAGAAGTGGTGCCGGCAAGATTTGAATTCACAGTACCCTAAAAAACCGCACGTCCGCTGATGTGGTTTAGTGTCCAGAAATAAGTTGTTCTTATAATATTTAATGTGTATGAGAGTGTGCTCCTGGCGTACCTTTAACATATCATAAGGACCAGATCATGAAAATATTTTACTGAGGTGTTTTGTAAGAAAGAGAGAGAGAGAGAGAGAGAGAGAGAGAGAGAGAGAGAGAGAGGTGGATGCGTACAGCTGTCAACGAGCCTGTACGGAGATATGAATAACAGAAAGAGAACAGTTTATCTACTGATCGAGTTATAAAAATGAATTCTGATTTACCCTCCTGTTGCCCTCTGGTCAAATTTGACCGATTTTCAAAAAGTTTCTATATCAAAAAAATTGGGTTTATTTCACCCAACATGTCATAAACAGTAACATGTATGGTTCCCTACAACGCTCTTCACAAGTAAAATAAATGATTAATGATAAATATCACTGAATTTGCTTGTTTTATTGAATTTTATACCATTTGAAGAAAAATTGATAAAAGAACGTTAAAAAAGTGACAAAAATGTGGGTTAAAAACAACAAAAATGTCAAAAAAGCGCAGAGAAAAAATAACAAAATCTTGTGAGAATCAGGGCCCAAATGAAAAGGCCGTCAGGAAAAAGCAAGCTTTGAGGATTTACAGTTTTTCTCAATTGCTAAAACACTAAAACCCATTGGCTGCTGAACACAGTTCTCAGTAGCTAATTGTGCATTCTGCTGTCAATACTTTAAACCATTTCAAACGGTAAAACACAATTTTCAGATTTCACCTTTTCAGCAAAACACTAAACTCAAAACGCATTCGGCACTCTAAAGCACATGGCGTCCATACTGGTGAACATATGTGGCAATAATCAAATACAATGGAGAACACATGGCATTGATTGAACACAACAACTCAAAATGTATTTCACTTGTTTCAAATGATGTGACACAACCAATATAACCAGTTACTGTAACCCAACCCAAAGACATGAAGGAGCACATTGATCACATTTACTCCTTTGATTTTTGTCCCTTTCAGTGTTGTGTACTGTATAATGTCCCTTTTAGTATTAGTACCCAGCTGTATACTGTGTAAGGAACAAATGACATGGCCCTGAACATTGTGCTTTCCATTTGTTAACAGTACTGACTGCTCCATAGATTGTGACTGGTTGCAGGTTTATATCAGCCGAGAACAACAATTACAGTATCACAGAGACAAAGAACAAGTTTGTGAGATGCAAGGTACAGTACTGTAAAAATAGGACAAGGAGGAGGAAGAACAAAAGAAATTGCAAAGCAGAGTAGTAATTTCTGATCAATTTTGAGCTACTATGATAGAACATGCTTTCAAAAGACAATGATGGAAAATATGAAATTTGTTTTGAGATTAAAAATGTGCTTCTCCCTTGTACAATGTGTTCACTATTTTTTGGTGTATTGTGTACTGGCTGCTTGATAATGTATTATATTTTGATTGATTTGTTTATCATTTGAGAGCAGTGTTTGATTTTGAACACAGGTAAAATGCGAGAGGAGTCAGAGGATTTGTAAATAGCGCTTGAAGATGAGGTTTTGTGTTTAATGTTTTTCAGAAAATGGAGCAAGGTTTCAGAAATTGTGTTTCAGCAATTGAGAAAAACTGTAATACAATAACCCGTCCAAACAAAAGGAGTCCTCAATACAGCGGGCAAAAGTAGTCCAACAAAGTGGAAGTCAAAAAACGGGAGTTGCAAGAAACAGGAAGACAGAGACAAAAAGGTAAACTACACACACACAACAATCCAAGATTAACAGAGATTAAAGCTGCAAGCAGCGTCGGGCCCTCGCTCCTCTTGCGAGTTGAAGTGATTGTGCTCCTCTGAGTGCATTTGTGCGGCACTCAGACACAGCAAATCGTCACCAATGAAAAGGGAACTCCCTGCTGAGTTCAATGATACCAATAGGTGTGAAATTCTCCACCTTATGGGTCACTAGTTATAAAAGGGGCGTGGCTTAAGCATAGTGGGCGGACCAAAGCATCACCAATGAAGACTCTGTGCTGAGTTCAATGACACCTCACACAAGACTCTCCCTTAACCCTTGTGTTGTCCTAATGGTCACACTTGACCGGTTTACAACAACTTTCTCTATCAGAAAAGAAAGTTGAAAAAAGTGACAGATGATGAAAAAAAACTACAAAAAAAGCTGGAAAAAAACTACAAAAACATTTTTTTGAAACAGTGAAAAAGTGTCCAAAGAAATCTATCGATTTTGCCGCGGCACCGCGGCTTTTCTCTAGTGCTTAGCAACGCCCAAGATGATTGTGATTGGTTTCAAGAAATGCCAATAAACCAGACCATGTTTTACTCCCATCCCAGAATGCATTGTGGACTACACAGACCCTCCTTCGCAGCTCTTTTGAGGAAGGTCTGGCGAAGTGAGAATACTACAACTTCAATCAGCATCTTCCACCTTTTTACTTGTTGCTCAAACTGAGCTGAAAAGAGATCTGTGAGTTAAATTTTTACCCAAGACTGGAACCAGAGAGAGAGAGAGAGAGAGAGAGAGAGAGAGAGAGAGAGGGAGAGAGAGAGAGAGAGAGAGTGAGAGAGAGAGAGAGAGAGAGAGAGAGAGAGAGAGAGAGAGAGAGAGAGAGAGAGAGAGAGAGAGACCCGTGTTTCTCATCTCAGTCTTAATGTTTTATTGAAGGCAGAGTCTAACTAGGCCAACATGTTCAAAGTAAACTCTCTCTCTCTCTCTCTCTCTCTCTCTCTTCTCTCTCTCTCTCTCTCTCTCTCTCTCTCTCTCTCTCTCTCTCTCTCTCTCTGTGTCCTCTGTTCACTCCGGTCCGCTGACGGAGAGACAGATGGAAGAAGAAGACAGGTGTGGAAAAAGAGGGAGACAGATGAATGAAGGGACAGTCAGAAGGATGTGGGATAAAAGAAGGATGAAGGGAGGAGGAAGTAATCAGTGGAAGAGGTGAAGTTAAGAGAAGTGTGGAGGACAGGATTGGAGAAAGAAAGGAAGGATGAAGAGAGAAGAGGAAAGGATAGAGGGACAGAAAAGAGGTAAAACACTGAGAACTGGAGGAAAATAGATAAAAAAGGACACAAAATAGAGGTTTGAACTAATGAAAAAGTTCCTCCGGTCTGAAAACGCTGAATGAAACTTTTTCATTTTTCTTTTTTTTATACAGGTCGACATCATTGCCTTTAAAAAAAAACGTATGAATCAATGTTAGAAAATCAGTCTGTTTGATGATCTGACACCGCCGTGGTTAAGGTTAAGCTAGATGAAAATCAACACTTTTTATCAAGGATTTTAACCTTTTCTTACATTTTTGTACCTTTTTTTCAACACTTTTGATGCTTTTTTTAATGTTTGTCACTTTTTTTGACGTTTTCAACACTACGTAACACTAACTTATTATCCTCAGTTTTACAGTCATTTTTGGAATTTATTGTCAATGAACCTAATTTATAGGAAATTATACCTAATGTTGGAGTTATAAAAGCAGAAATTAGGAATTATTTAGACTAAAATGAAAAGAATAGATGTTGATGGATAATCACAGACTGGAATATGTCATAGATGTCACATTCGTATAGTGATGGAGTCAAATCGCCAAACTTTATAGAGCTGTAGAATAAACCTCATTTGCATATCCGCAATAATGTCTCTCCTGATTGAAATGATGCTCATTAGCTATGCCCTTGTAGCCGAGCTACACCAATCACATCGGTGTATCTGATATAGGCGTGGCCACTAGCGACCTGAACAGATAAAGTCATTAGTAAACATTGAAAGATGACTACAGATGAACACCAGTTAGACTTGGCTTTTCATCTAAAAGAGGAACAGGAGACGGTGCTTGAATTTTTCCTTTGTAAGAAGGACGTTTTGGCTGTTTTGCCGACTGGATACGACAAGAGTTTAGTCTACCAGTTAGCTCCTCTTGATGCCGCCCCTCGAGTTGGGCCATTTTCATTACTCAATGCCAGACACTTAATCTTTGGATTTCCAGGCTAGAATACTGGGTGGACTCACCAGACCTTCCTCCGTAGCGCTGTGGAAGAAGGGTCTGGCAAAGCGAGACTAAGGTTAGGCCAAACAATCCTTGGTTAAGTTTAGGGAAAGATCATGGTCTGGGTTCAACGGACTCATTGATTGAGGTCAGGGATCAAATGTTGCCATGTTTAAAAGCAGAGGTGGGTAGTAACGAGTTACATTTACTTGAGTAAATTTTTGAAAAAAATGTACTTCTAGGAGTAGTTTTAAATCACTATACTTGTACTTGTACTTGAGTAGATTAGTGAAGAAGAAACTGTACTCTTACTCCGCTACATCAGGCTACAATCAGCTCCTTACTTTTCTTTTTACCTCTTTGGTATTCTACGCGTCATCGTTTTTACCCCAGCGTATGTCTCATTTTAATGTTTTATTTTGAGAGAGAGAGAGAGTCTTCCGCTGAAGGCTCTACCACGTGACTGTGTTTCACCAATCACACGTCGTTGTGCAGTCACGTGACCATACTCGATCTCAGCGGCGGGACAGGTTAGCTTTACAGTCGTAGCAAAACAAAGATGTCAGAATCAACCGTCGCCAAGGCAACACAGACCAGGAGGAACCCCCCCGGCCTCATAGTGAAAGCATGGTTACCTTTTAGTAAAGTGCCAAACAGCAGCTACATTGTGCTGCGTTTAGTGTCGACCAAAACAAACGGACATGTGAGCGTCCAACAACTCAACATCTAACCTGAGGAGACGTAGCGGTAGTTTTAGTTGTTGCTGTGGAGAGGTGGATGTTTGTCTTTTAGGTTACATACAGTATGTTTTACACATGCAGTATCCATCCAAATTGGATGTGACAAGTCTCTCACTTAAGCTATTTTGTAATTAATAAATTAATTTTAATTTATTTTATTGATTGGATGAACTATAATTTGCCTAAAGATGATTATTTTGTATTTTTGTCTGTCTGGTTGATGCTTGTGTTAAGAAATAAATCAGACGTTACTCAACAGTTTTTTTAATCAAGCACTTTTTTACTCTTACTCAAGTAATTATTTAGATGACTACTTTTACTTTTACTTGAGTCATATTATTCTGAAGTAACAGTACTTTTACTTGAGTAAATGTTTTGGCTACTCTACCCACCTCTGTTTAAAAGCTCCTTGGATTCAGTTATCTAATTCCTGCTGCAGGGCTTCATCACTTGACCATAAAACATGCTGTTAGGGGCCCACTCTCTGAAACGACTGGTGCTGGTGTTTCTCTTGGGAGGACAGCCTCTGCTAAGGATTGGTGGAGAGTCTGCCACTGTGAGTGCATTATTCCGACTGAATGAGCAGAACCCCTAATCTGACTGATGTGACCAGTTTCCCTCCATGTGACCTCCTCACAGCTGCCACACACAGATGTTGTAGTGGTGTCACTCCCCTGAGTCGAGTGCAGATTTGACTCGCACAATGCGACGAGTGAAGCTGTGAATTGCGCATGTAAGTAGCGTACAAGATGCTAACGAGAGACTTCTGTAATGTCAACACAGTAAAAATGGACCTAATTAACCAAGTTGGTTCACTGCTGGCTACAAGTTAGCATCAAACACAACAAAGGCTGTCAGCTGAATGCTGTTTAGAGCTAACGTTAGCAATCAAACTATCATAGATAGCTACAACGTTTTTGAAATGATTCCCATCTTCTGTTATTGATTCTAATGAGAGAAGTTTATTATTTCATGGATTTCACAAATTTCAGTATGACAGTTATGCTGTAAACCGTTTAAATCTGAGCATGCGCGACTCAAATCTGCACTCGACTCACATTGCCGAGTGACAGCGGTTTATTAAAACGTTGGCACAGGATTTAGAAAAAGGAAAATATTGTCTATTGTTTATTTACTGTACTTCTGCTTCCTGTCGCCAAATAAGAACTAAACGTGGAGAAGCAGCGTTCATTTTTTGTTGAATGCACCACACATCTGGAACAAACTGCAGGTCCGCTCCAACTCTCACTTCTTTCTTTTCCTTTATTAAATAGTGACAGTGGATAGACAGGAAAGTGGGGAGAGAGCGGGGGATGAGACGGGCAGCAACGGGCCGAAGGTCAGATTTGAACCCGGGGCGGGCAAAGGACTCAGCCTACATGGGGCGCACGCTCTCCCGGGTGAGCTAGAGGTCGCCCCGACTTTGAGTTCTTTTAAATCAAAGCAGAAGACTTCTTTTTTCATCATGCCTTTTTTTTTTATTTCCAACACTGCACTGTACCTTTTATTTTTGTCTTATTCTATTTTGGCTGTTTTTATATTCCCTCTTACTATAATAATGAATTTTTTTTTTTATTGTTTTTAACATCTCTTTAATGGCTTATGTAAAGCACTCGGAATTGAAATGTGCTATGCAAATAAAGCAGCCTTGCCTCGCCTTACTAAATCTGGGATTTTATGAATGGACTTTGGTGCAGATGCTGTACGGATCTTTTTGAGAACAGTCCCTTTATTGGAGGGGTCTTCTCAAAGAAGTAAAAAGACAAAAAGCAAGCAACAACCATCCTTTCTGGGTCCTTCCCAAACTAACCTTTTTTTCCTCTTGTGTTGCTGGTTCTGTATTGTTTGTTGTTGCAGCTTTAATGCTGTCCAGTTCTGCTGCTGTCTGTTGATTCTGTGTTCCCGTGGTGGTTGTGGAGTGCACTGAGACCAAGTTTAATGGTGATTTTACATTCTAAATACAAATTGATTGATTTATTTGACAATCTAACAACCGTGAAGTTACTTTAATAAGATTATTAAAAATGTAATACTTATGCCAGGATGTGAATAATGAAAGGCTAATGAAATTAGAGTCTAAATTAGAGTCTGACTGCTTTGTTACACAGAGCTGAACAAAGAGAATTACACACGTCGATGCATTTCGACGCTTAAAGAGACTTCTCTCTGTGTGTGTGTGTGTGTGTGTGTGTGTGTGTGTGTGTGTGTGTGTGTGTGTGTGTGTGTGAGAGAGTGTGTGTGAGAGAGAGAGAGAGAGAGAGAGAGAGAGATGCGTGTTAGAGAAAGGCAGGGAATGCAATGGCATCCTTGAGGAGCTTGCTTGCGCACGCACGCACGCACGCATGCCCACCGCTGGCTCTCCGTCAGGCGCGTCGCCGTCTTTGCGTGCGCGTCCCTGAGAAATAAAGAAAAAAAGGGAGGGGGGGGAGCAAGAGGAGGAAGTAAAAAGAAAAAGAGAGGTAAACCCGCCGTCTTTCCTTTTCTTTCTTTTTCTGCTGCAGTGTCTGATTCTCTCTCCACCATCTTCATCACCAACATCCTCTTCTCCCTCCTGTCTCTGTCTGTCTGTCTATCTGTCTGTCTGGGTCTCCCCCCCCTTCCTCCTCCTCCCTCCTTCCAGTGAAGGCACGGCCAGATACACGGTGACAAAAGAGAGAGAGAGAGAGAGAGAGAGAGAGAGAGAGAGAGGTAGAGAAGGAGGCTGCAGACTTTCCGAGCAGAGGAGGAAAAGGGAGAGGAGGAAGAAGAGATACTGTAGAGGAGTCTCCATCTTCGCCATTCCAGTATGTTTTCTCTTTTCTTTCTTTCTATAACATTCCACATAACACTCATTAACTGCGTCAGACGCGATGTAGCCTGTGTGCGTCTTTGAACGCGTCTCACAGCTCCGGTCACCTCTAAAATATCCCTGTAACGTTCACTGACTGAGTGTGTCAGTCACGCTCCTGTTGTCTCGCAGGACAGATGTGTTGACAGTCTTCTTTAATGTCTCCGGAATCAGATCTGACATGTCTGCATGCGTCATACGTGTGGCAGTCATGCTTCTGTTGTTTCAAGGCACGTATCTTCTGACATTCCTATATTATTTTGTTATAATGTGTCACGATGCATGGTTATAGTCTTAAATTTAGCCTTGCCTTCTATAATATCTCTGTAATGAGCTCTGAAAGTGTGTCTGCATGTGTCATATGAGACTACTAGAGTGTGGTAGTCATGCTTCTGTTGTTTCAAGGCACATATCTTATGATATTCCTGTAATATTTGTATTATTGTGTCATAATGCAGCGTTATAGTCTTATATTTACCTTTACCTTCCATAATATCTCTGTAATGAGCACTGAAAGTGTGTTTACATGTGCCATATATTAGTGGCAGTGATGCTTCTGTTGTTTCAAGGCACTTATCTTAAGCCATCTCTGTAATATTTATATTATAATATGTCATAATGCAGCGTTATAGTCTTATATTTATTATTTAGCTTTATATTGTGTAATATCTCTGTAATGAGCTCTAAAAGTGTGTCTGCATGTGTCATATTATACTACTATAGTGTGGCAGTGATGCTTCTGTTGTTTCAAGGCTCATATCTTATTAATATTAATATTTGTGTTATTATGTGTCACAATGCAGCGTTTTAGTCTTATATTTAGCTTTACCTTCCATAATATCTCTGCAACAAGCTCTGAAAGTGTGCCCGCATGTGTCTTATGATACTCCAGTCATTTTTGTCTCAAGGCTCGTCTCTTATGATATTCCTGTAATATTTGTGTTTTAATGTGTCATAATGCAGCGTTAGTAGTCTTATATTTAGCTTTATATCCGGAATAATGTTGCTACATTCCTCCAGTGAGCTGTGCTGCTCTGTCTCCTGTGACCTGATAGCACCTTTTGATATTTATGCTCATGTTTCATTATCATCGCCGTATATAATTTGTGTTATGACTTTAAGACGCCCATGGTGCTCCGTAATATCTTACATGTCCGTAATGTTCCTACAGGGTGCTGTGTGAAGGCTGCATTGTTTCCTATAGCGGCTATAGAATGGAGGATAATAGGATGTGATAATCCAGTCTGGTACCACTGTGCGTGCTGTGTTATGTTCCTACAGGGTGTCAGTGCTCATATTATGGCTTTAATTCTTCCACAGAGTGTCTGTGCTTCTAATTAGTAAGTCTGCAGTGACCTTATGGCACCTTTTACTTTTTATTTTTTATTTTTTTAGTTTCTCTGTTTGCACACGAACATTTGCAACAGCATCCGTGTCTGAGGACTAATAATATCTGTGAAGTTTTTTTAATTACCTTGCATGAATCTTTGCAAACACATTTGACTTCTAAAGTAAAATAAAGGTATGTTGACATGCGTTTATGTTGCAGTATGACAACGGAATTCATTTCCCTTTGAGTAAATATGACTTTGATATTTTATTGTCTCTAAGGAATTGAAAGTCAAGTACATAAAACACGTTTTCACATGCAATGCATGAAACAATATACAACAAGTGACAGCATGTTGTAAAGCCAAACTTATGTAGGCTTATTTACTCAAGTACTGTGCTAAAGTACCATTTGGAGTTGTTATACTTTACTTGAGTATTTTTAATGCTACTTTATACTCCACTTAATATTGTCATTTTTACTGCAATACATTAAACAGCTTTAATACCTTGGGAGATACAGATTATTAATACAAATTATAAATCAGCAAATGACAGATATGCAAAAAAGCTATATCTTACCCAGTATATTTATCGGATTCTAGTCAAAATATATCAGACATGATCACCTAACAGGGCAGTTTTCCATTGATGAGCAAAATTGAAATTTCCGCTTCATTTTCTGCATTCTGGTGAATTTTCTGCAACAATTTGAGCCTTTTTGGCATCAATTCATGTTGCAAATGTCTTTGTTTATGATGTCTTATATTTACTGGGGGAAATATACACAGGGTACCCAGGGCCCTCATGTGAGGAGGACCCAAAAAGATGCTAGAATGAATAGCTGTGGATGCGGGGAGGGGCCCATAGAAATAACTAAATACCAGCAGTGAAGTGGAGGCTCCAAGTTAGACAACAAAGACTGTGAGGATCTCTAACACAAAACCAAAGAGGAGAAAGGTTGTGTGGAGCTGCTGCCGGTATGTTTGGGATCAGAGAAGTGTTGAGTGTGGCTCTACAGACGCACGCGCCCTGATGTGTTTTTGTTTGAATGAATGATGGAAACTGATTGAGAGGGAAGGCGAGAGCGTGCAGAGATACCTAAGCGTGCTTTATTTCATACGCATTTCTGCTTACTGTTGGAAGCTATGGATACCAAGAACATCTTTTCTCTCTCTCTCTCTCTCTCTCTCTCTCTCTCTCTCTCTCTCATATTTAATTTCAAAGGGGCTTTATTGGCATGAAAGTTTCAATAACACTGTTGCCAAAGCTTCAACTTACAATTTGTCCAAATATTTGGACAAAACACAGTAAGCAGTTACTGTATATGGACATTTAGACAATATTAGGATAATTTATATCGACATTATACATCTTTTTTGTATGGCAAACATTGAAACACAAATATGAAAAGTTATTAAACAAATTGAAACAACAACAACAAAAAATGCTAATAAAACATTTAAATATACAAACTATAAAAGTGAATTTGCTATATTTACTTCTTGTACAACCTCTATAGTGTTAGCGGGTCTCTCGCGTTCTCAATACACACACACACACACACACACACACACACACACACACACACACACACACACACACACACACACACACTACCGGTCAAAAGTTTGGGTTCACTTACATATTTCCTTACCACTTCCATACCGGAAGTCCTTGAGTGCCGAGAAAGGCGGCATTAAATAAAATTGATTATTATTATTATTATTATTATTATTATTAGACAGTATACCAGTAGATCTGAGTGGGGGGGGGGGGTTGATCTTTAATGCAATATCTACGTTGCCCATTATCAGCAACCATTCATCCAATGTTCCAACAGTCTGTTCACTAATCTGATATCATTTGAGAAAACATCGGAGAATCCTTTTTGCAATTATGTAAGCACATAATGTAATCTGGAAACTGCTGCCCTGGTTAAAAAAAAGAAAACAAATATATATATCAGCATCATTTCATCTTCTTCATTGTGGGGTCACAACAATACTGGCTGGGTGACGGGACAAACACTATTCTTGTTCAGTGAAACCTGCCCTGAGGCTCCGGCGGATGAGCCAACTGTTTGGCTGTTTAAACACTGAGATCAGGTTAACTCGGCGCAAAAAGTAATGAAAGAGAAAAACTCCTTTATTTCCTGTCTGCTCTCAGCGGAGCCGGAGAGTCGGAGTCTGGTGATCATTCATAACTGCAGACCCAAATAAAGCTGCAGCCGAACACCACCTGTGTGTGACAGGGGATATTAAACGCAGCTTACAGTCCGCCATCATACAGGACTGGTACTCACAGATAGAGTTCTCCATTCACAGCTGTAGCTCTGAAGACCTGATCGCAATGGTTGTTTACAGTAAAACTCCTGCGTCACGTACATATTAACAGCGCTAAAGCAAAGAGAGGAGGAACAACACGGTAGCAAAGCAACACACGACACAAAATAAGAGCAACTGAACAACTACATCTGCTAAAGGCTGTGCGGAGTAGCCAGACCCTCCTCCGCAGCGCTGTGGAGGAAGGTCTGGCAAAGACAACTGCATTCCTGTCTGTTCTGACATTTTACTCATCAACTTGTTGCACGGATGTGGGGCACGTGCAATCTCAAAACGGTGTCACTCTCCGATGTAAGTCGAGTGCAGATTTGAGTCGTGCGTCATGTGTCACTTTGTGACAAGTAGCCTACAAGATGCTAACGAGAGACTTCTGTAATGTCACAGTGACAAAAGGACTACAAGTTAACATCAAACACAACAAAGGCTGTATGTTGAATGGCGTTTTTGAATGATTCCCATCTTCTGTTATTGTTTGTGATAAGTTTATTATTTTATGGATCTCAGTATGACACGTCATGCCGTAAACCGTTTAAATCTGAGCATGCGCGACTCACATCTGCATTCGACTCACATCGGGGAGCGACAACGGCGTGCAACGGGTTTTGAGAATGTTTCTCTCCTTTGGTGGGTGTGTCTCTCTTTTATTGGCTGTGTCCCTGGTGATACCCAATCAGCAGAGTCGGTCTGTAAACTCGTGGTAATAAGAAAGGCAGAGCGCTTGTACACCCTGGTTTCAGTTTTTTTTAAATGTGTTGCTATGTTTTTGTCGGGGCTGATTGTGGCCCTGTAGTCACAGCAACAGCTGAATACAGCGTCACAACAAACCAAACCGGGGGCCCGTTTCAGCGAATTACCAATTCACAAGCTGGGATTTGCAACATAACGTCGTTTGCTCTCACTTAATTTGACACAAATTAATATCAAAGCCCAGTTGTTGCATGAGCATTAGAGCTTTCTGAAACATGATGCTGCCACCATTTGCAATCTGTGTTACAAATTGATTTTTGTCTCATTATGACAAAAAATACTTCCCTTTTTAACCCTAAATCTCCTTTTAAAAATCAGACTCAATCAGGCAAAGAGCAGATACTCGGCCGCTTAATGAGGACAGTAGAGCTGCAACTAACGATTATTTTCATTGTTGTTTAATCTGTTGATTATCTTTCTCAATCAATATGAGATGTCTGGTCTCTAAAATGTCAGAAAATGGTGAAAAATGTGGATTGGTGTTTCCCAAAAGCCCAAAAACGATGTCCTCAAATATCTCGTTTTGTCCACAACTATTCACATTTAACAAGCTGGAATCAGAGAAGGTTTATTTTTTATAACACAAATGGATTAATTGATTATGTAAATAGTTGGCAATTCATTTAATAGTTGACATTAATCTTTGTAACTGTAATCTGCAGCTCAGGCTAAACCAATGTTACCTTGGGCTTTTTTTGTGTTGTAATTTAAAACTTGGGTGGATTTCTGAGGACTATGGTTACTGGTCCTCAGATCTCTGCAGGGTAAATCCAGACAGCTAGCTAGACTATCTGTCCAATCTGAGGACTATGGTTACCTGGTCCTCAGATCTCTGCAAGGTAAATCCAGACAGCTAGCTAGTCTATCTGTCCAATCTGAGGACTATGGTTACCTGGTCGTCAGATCTCTGCAGGGTAAATCCAGACAGCTAGCTAGACTATCTGTCCAATCTGAGGACTATGGTTACCTGGTCCTCAGATCTCTGCAGGGTAAATCCAGACATCTAGTTAGACTATCTGTCCAATCTGAGTTTTCTGTTGACGACTAAAACAACCTTTGAATGTACACAAGTTCCACCGAAACAAGTTCCTTAATGAGGCTGTTTTGCAGCAGCACCGTGGCTCCGTCTATAGCATGGTGTCCATTGCACCAAGTGGAACGTCGTGGATATAAACTAATCATCTGCAAGCCAGCATCGTGACCCCAAACTGCACATCTAATGTCAACCCAATTTTCCACTGCGGAAATTTCAAGGCTATACGGTAAAAGTCCAACCCAACAAGAAAAAAAAAACTCTGGGGGATATAAGACATGAGACTGACATATCTTTACGTTGCAATGCGTGTGCCTGAAAGTGTTCCTCCATAATGGAGATTTAGCTGGTTACTGTCCAGTTGGTGATGAAACTGTCACTTTTGAAATAACGAGGCCTCATCTGGACTACCTGCCTGTCTGTTCCTCTATCTGTCTGTTCCTCTGTCTGTCTGTTCCTCTATCTGTCTGTCTGTCTGTCTCTCTGTCTGTTTATTAAATCTAAGCTGCTGCCAAGACACCCATCAATCTAATTAACTCATTTTAAACAATGAAGGTCAGGAACACACACACACACACATAATCCACTTTCTATTCTGGAGCGCTGATAGTGTATAAACCACACACACATTTTAATGAATCATCGAGGGTAGACCCTGTTCTTCATGAAGTGTGTGTGTGTGTGTGTGTGTAAAATCCAGCATGCGAGTGGCAAAGTTGTGATTAATGGAAAACTTTTTCAATTTGCTCCGTGTGCTGTGACCTTTGACCTCTCCATACTTAGTTACCTGTAACAGTGTTAACTGTAAACTGAAGGTTTCCTTCAGTCAGTGTGACTGAATTAATAATGTAATAACAATAACTTATAGCAGTGACTTATTTCACCAGTAAACAACAAAAACAACCACTAAAAGGGTATTTTACAATAACTTTGAATGCACCACGAGGCTGGCGAGGCGAGTTTCAAGTAAACAAACCGTTTGTGTTGTTTTTCCGACAACAGCAGCTGCAGACTGTTGGACGTTGTTAGTTAACGTTACCTGCTACCGAGTGCAGCGTTAACCAGCGTTCACATGCAGCGATGCTCCTGTTGCCAGAATGAGGCAAAATCCGCGTTGCTATTCGGTCCGGTAGATACCAGTCGTCAAGGCACCGGTGCCGTGTTAGCACCGGGTCTCAGTACCCAACCCTAGTCTGGATACAGAAAGAAAACCTTGTGTCAGATTTCTTCAGTTGTGAAAGGGACATATTATCACCTCCAACTCTGGATGTTTGCTCTTCATACACACATACACACACACACACACACACACACACGCACACGCATGCACACACACACACACACACACACGCATACACACACACACACACGCACACACACAGTAATCTTTGAGGAGTAACGATTAAGGAGCTCTGTAACCACTGACGACCTGTCTCGCCTGCTTGTTACAGATCATTAAAGCTTCACTCACTGACCACATCCACCCGTCCGCCTGCCAATCCCAGAGTGCCCCCCCCCACACACACACACACACACACTGATGAGGGAGGGAGGGGTTAAGTAGCATCGTCATTAAATCCCACTTTTAGTCAAACATATTTAATTTTTTATATAATATTTTTATTGAATTTCCATTGCATTTACAATGAACAACAGTTCTTGGGGTTTCAGATGTTGTTGGATACAGGTGCAACAAAATCCTCCAAGGACCAGGAGGAAGGTTCCCAGACAAGATGCACGTAGTTTTATTGATCACCTTGTGCATCAGCCAATTGAATTGGAGCAGCTTTAAATTAGAGATTGCTGTTTTTTTCTGAGATGCATCACAAGTTTTCTTTAAACCGTTTTCTTTTTTTAAGTCCCCCCTCCATGTCTCAACTCAGAATGTATTGTTTAAAATATCTTCTTTGCTGCAGTGTTGTTTAAGCCGAGTGGAAATATTGTAAAAAAATACATTGGATAAACAAAAAAAGCACAGGATTTACTTAAGTACCTCTGAGACCTTTTTTTACACAATCGTCTGACATACAGAAACAGCTGGTTTTGGTCGTCATGAAAAGCAAAATTCAATGTAAAACAAAGTCAGCCTGCAGACGTTTCAATACTGCAACCATGTGCAGAGATACTCAGAGCGGATGAGTTCCAGTTTCGAAGTGAATATCCTCTGACAGAAGATAGTCTGAGGGCTGGAGAGGACTTTATCTCCTCTGAAGTGCTGACATGACACCACAGACCTGGTCATCGAGCTGTGGGGAGGCGGAGCAGTCCAGGCCCCTTCCACATTCTCACATTTACAGGGTATGAGAGGGTGAACATGAAGTGTAACAGGGTTCATCATGGCCAGTAAATCCTGCATGGTCTTTTAAATTCACATGTGGAGTGGGAACATGTATCCATCCATGTTCTTGAACCGAAAATATCAAAAAAAGACACCAAAAATGGCAGGAATAAAAGTTATTTGGATAGATTTTAAGAAGAAAACAGGAAAACATGAAGACCTTTTGCGTGTTAGAGGCCCCAAAACAAACGCAAAAACTAGATTTTCCAATTTTAAACAGACAATAAATATATGGACCACGGTGCTTTAAAAGCAAACAAAGATTGGCTGTATGGACCTGGTTATGAAACAAGTGCAGATATGTAATTTGCTATGCTAATGCAGAATTCCCACATGCGTTCATTGTTATTTACCATGCAGTGTTCGGATGTCTGAATTCAGCTGTGATCATATCTGCAGATCACAGCCAGCTGCTGCTGCTGCTGCTCAGACTCTCTCTGTGATTGGTCAGAGGTTAATTGATGCGGCTAATCACCCGATCAGTGCAGTCTCCATGGAAACCAGGAGTTGGGCTGATGTACAGGAGGGAGTCTGGGGCCTTCACACCAGGCTTAGCTGCTGCTGCTTTTTCTCGTGTGTTTTCACACCACCAAACTACCGCAGAACCGCTTCTACATGAGTCCTTCACAGTAAATGCAACGAATCAAATGCATCAAACTTTATAACTCCTCCCTCTTAGTGTCTGACAAACAGATAATATTGTCCAGTTTCAAACTGTTTTGTGCAACAACACTGGCTTAAAATGTGTGCAATAATCTGCTGCTACTATTCATTCATTATTACTGTTCGCCCTTACATCTACTTAATTATTTAAATACTGTATCATAAAAAATCCTTTAATTATGTAATTACTGTACATATCCACACTCCTTATATTTCTTTATTTATATTTTTTCTTTGATATTTATATACTCTTGCAACTGTAACACAAAATTTCCCTTTGGGGATCAATAAACATGAACGTCTGGACGCAGCAGCACTGGCGTTTTGAAGCCTCAAGTTTGACAATTTAGCTGACACCCTCTTATGACCTCATAAGGGGCAAGATTCCAGATCGGCCCATCTGAGCTTTCATTTTCTCAAAGGCAGAGCAGGATACCCAGGGCTCGGTTTACACCTATCACCATTTCTAGCCACTGGGGGACCATAAGCAGACTGGGGGAACTCATATTAATGTTAAAAAACCTCATAAAGTGACATTTTAATGCCATGGGGCCTTTAAAGTAAATGGGACCGCCATTTACAAAATGAACATCATGCTGTTATGAAGAAGACTATAGCGATTGAGACCATAAACTCATTATGAACATTTTTACTGAGCTAATAAATCAAGTGAGAAGTAGGCTCATTGTCTCACAGATTTCTATATAAACTGACTTCTTTTTGGAGCCTGTGGAGTCTCCCCCTGCTGGATAGTAGATAGAATGCAGCTTTAAGAGACTTCAGCATTGGCTTCACTTTTCAGACCTGGACGCTTGTCCATTCTTTTTTCACAGTCTATGGTTATATATTTGAGTATGGAGTATGGACCAACCTAACAACCATCATCACCCTCCCTGGAGCTCTGACTGTGGCTAAAAATGGAGCCGCTTTGACGTAGTTTAGATGAACAGACAGACAGAAGATCAGACAGACCTGAAGCAGCACTGCACCTCTCCCTAACTCTCGCTCTCTTTTCTCTCTCTCTCTCTCTCTCTCTCTCTCTCTCTCTCTCTCTCTGTTCAGTTGTGTTGTTTGGTTTGTGCACTGCAGCATCACATCACACACCAGGTGTTTCTGTTTGTTGGGGTTGATAAAAGTGCTCTGCTGTAATAAAACACTGAGCTGCTGTCGGGCTCCGCCGCAAACACACATCTCACCTGGCTGCTGCTGCTGCTGCTGTGTGTATGTGTGTGTTTCTGTGTGTGTGTGAGAGTGTATTTTTTTGTTTGGGTGCACAAACATTTGCCTGTGAGTGTTTGTGTCGCAGGCTGTGCACACCTGAAACTGGAAAAGTTTTAGGGAGTTGGGACGTGACTACAACGAGCATAACAACAACAGCACAGCATCGTTAACTATGTAATTGAGTTATTATTTAAATTCCCATGACATGGTGCTTTTTGGATGCTTTTATATAGACCTTAGTGGTCCCCTAATACTGTATCTGAAGTCTCTTTATATAGACCTTAGTGGTCCCCTAATACTGTATCTGAAGTCTCTTTTATATAGACCTTAGTGGTCCTAATACTGTATCTGCAGTCTCTTTTATATAGACCTTAGTGGTCCCTAATACTGTATCTGAAGTCTCTTTATATAGACCTTAGTGGCCCCCTAATACTGTATCTGAAGTCTCTTTATATAGACCTTAGTGGCCCCCCTAATACTGTATCTGAAGTCTCTTTATATAGACCTTAGTGGTCCCCCTAATACTGTATCTGAAGTCTCTTTTATATAGACCTTAGTGGTCCCTAATACTGTATCTGCAGTCTCTTTATATAGACCTTAGTGGCCCCCTAATACTGTATCTGAAGTCTCTTTATATAGACCTTAGTGGCCCCCTAATACTGTATCTGAAGTCTCTTTATATAGACCTTAGTGGCCCCCTAATACTGTATCTGAAGTCTCTTTATATAGACCTTAGTGGCCCCCTAATACTGTATCTGAAGTCTCTTTATATAGACCTTAGTGGCCCCCTAATACTGTATCTGAAGTCTCTTTATATAGACCTTAGTGGCCCCCTAATACTGTATCTGAAGTCTCTTTATATAGACCTTAGTGGCCCCCTAATACTGTATCTGAAGTCTCTTTATATAGACCTTAGTGGTCCCCTAATACTGTATCTGAAGTCTCTTTTATATAGACCTTAGTGGTCCCTAATACTGTATCTGCAGTCTCTTTATATAGACCTTAGTGGCCCCCTAATACTGTATCTGAAGTCTCTTTATATAGACCTTAGTGGCCCCCTAATACTGTATCTGAAGTCTCTTTATATAGACCTTAGTGGTCCCCTAATACTGTATCTGAAGTCTCTTTATATAGACCTTAGTGGCCCCCTAATACTGTATCTGAAGTCTCTTTATATAGACCTTAGTGGCCCCCTAATACTGTATCTGAAGTCTCTTTATATAGACCTTAGTGGCCCCCTAATACTGTATCTGAAGTCTCTTTATATAGACCTTAGTGGTCCCCTAATACTGTATCTGAAGTCTCTTTATATAGACCTTAGTGGTCCCCTAATACTATACAATACAATACAACTATTACAATAGTATGTAAACACTTTCACAATAAAAACATCCACGGCATCCTGTAGACCCTCCTACATATTGTCATATAAAACCTTTTGTCATTAGTTAGTTTTATTAGACACCTAAATGTGTGTTCTCCCATAAAAGACCCAAAACCAGCTTACCAAGATGCTTCGAAGGTTAACAGAAAGCCGGATCCTCAAATCTCTGCACCATGAAGTCTTAATTTCTCCCAATATTCTCTGAGTTGCTCTTTCCAACCAAGAATCTTCTGATCCGTAGTCATATGCAGAGCTTCTCTTTCCAAAACCACTCTGCATAGTTAACATCATGCTTCCAGGCCACAAAGGAGGATTTAACTTT
The DNA here is from genome assembly GCA_026937815.1 of Etheostoma perlongum. Lineage (NCBI taxonomy): Eukaryota > Metazoa > Chordata > Actinopteri > Perciformes > Percidae > Etheostoma > Etheostoma perlongum. The sequence goes on along the minus strand of CM049388.1, from coordinate 3,641,418 downwards.
CATATATATTTTGATGTATTATATCAATTTGTGGATTGAAGATGTGTTGGTTTATTATAAATAATCCAGGCTAAAGGGCTAAATTAATAGACATACATTTCAGATCCAGAGTGTAAAGGTTGGGACATTGAGACTGAAAAACATATGCTATACCTTCCCTTGTTTCTGATTGGCTGGCAGGTGTCTGTTTAAAGCATTCTCATGAACGGGACAAAAAGTTATGCACAACAATACGTGTGATGTTATATGAAATTATGAAACTGCAGACCGGTCACATGACAGTTAGTTGACGTTTTAAGGACTCTTTGCGCTCAGTTAATGTGTCTGACAGTAATAAAGTAGAAAAAACACAAATTACAGTGCTTTACTTTCCATAGCTTTGTGTATGAATGGTTCACGAGAACAGCCTGGTCTGTTACAAACTTCTCAGATAGACTAATTGTAGCTTTGTCCAACAATATTTTAACTGCCATTCTCAATCAGCACTGAAGTTATGTTAAACTGCAGGGAACCATAGCAACAGCTCTGATGTTTTAGGCTCCGTTAGCAGCTAACTGACGGGTTCAACTTATCTAATCAACTGAAGACAAACACCCATTATTATACTTTAATATTTGACTTGACGGAAAGAGCTTCTTCATCTATACACTTGCACATCCTCGCTCACGTACAAGTCTCCCACGCACATGATGTGATAATTTAGTGATCATTTATAGCAATAAGAAGAACATTGTGTCATCATTGTGAGGTGTTGTGTTAGCTTCGACCTCTAGGGGGCGCTGCATCCACCTGGCTGCATTATAGAAAGAAAACTCAAACAGGTACAGAGTGTACTATACTTCTTTCTCTTGGCATAGTGGGTAATGCTTGTGCATTTCCGTTAGTCTACATGTTTGTGTGTGTGTGTGTGTGTGTGTGTGTGTGTGTGTGTGTGTATCTCAGTATAGGGGAGCTCTGCATCATATTGTACCAGACAGGCAGAGTGTTGGACTGAATACTAAACAGCAGGAAGCTCCACTCTTCACACAGCACCAACCCAGCCATATAGGACACTGTGACACACACACACACATACACACACACACACACACACACACACACACACACACACACACACACACACACACACACACACACACACACACACACACACACACACACACACAGTTGTATAGATTCCAGGGAGGTGGAGGATTTTTCTTCTCTCGGCTGAGCTCTTCCCAGCGCAGGGAGGGGAGACTATGTTTGATGTAAGTTGCGTTGGAGAGCGCTCAGTGGAGTGGCGGCCTCAGATGCACCCGGCCTCGGTACGCTGGGGCAACATAATGGATGTAGGCTGAGAGTTCAGGCGAGGCTGTCCACAATTTACATTTATATTAACGTTGCAACCCCCCCCGAGCTGCACTGCAGCTGAGGAGAGGGAAGCACGCAGAGCGGCTGTGTTCTCGTCGTCATCATCATACTGTTGTTCCTCTGTTGTCTTACTCTCTTTTATGTTGCTGTATGCAATGTAACACTCCCAGCAGCATCTCATGAGAGTTTTGTGTTATTAAAATTTTAAAGAACAACACAAAACATTTAGTTGCTTTTATTTTGGATAACATTAGCAATTCTGTGGTCTTAATGAAGATGATTAATAAGTGTCTGAAATGTCCCAGAGTGCCTGTTATAAGTGAGTAAGTTAACAAACAGGAGTGAATCAGTGTTGTACAACTGTAGATTGGTCTCAAGACCACTTTTTGAAGGTTTTTACTTGGTCTTGCTTCCGTCTCAAACAAATTGATTCAGGATTTTATTTCAAAACCGGTCAAGACCACAACTAGGGGGACATCACTAAATTGTTTGTGCATTGTCTCATTTATTTGTTAAATCCAGGCTGACATGTGATGAATTATTGTCAGACTGTAGTTGGTTTCTGGTTGTTGTGCCAATATTACACTGATGATTTGGATGTGGTTCTACAATTGTAAGTTGCAAACCGCCTCGTTCTTGTCTGGCGTAGTTAGAAGATGTGTTCTCCTTTGAAGCAAGTCATCCTTTCAAGAGTAAGATAAAAGCTGTAAAGGACATTTTTTTTGGGGTGGGGGGGTTAGCATCAAACTTCTCCAAAGAAACACCTAATTGACTGAGTGAATAAAATCTTAAGGTGTAGGTTATTGAACTTATTTCATCCTGTTAAACCCATAGACGGTTAATATTAGTGGACAAAGCATCCAGGTTTCGGCAGGAGGAGACTCCTTAAACCTGCTTTCTATCTGATCTCCAGCAGGGGGAGACTCCTTAAACCTGCTTTCTATCTGATCTCCTGAAGGTGGAGACTCCTTAAACCTGCATTATACCTGATCTCCAGCAGGGGGAGACTATTTAAACCTGCATTATATCTGATCTCCAGCAGCAGGCGGCCCCTTAAACCTGCATTATATCTGATCTCCAGCAGGGAGGACTCCTTAAACCTGCTTTCTATCTGATCTCCAGCAGGGAGGACTCCTTAAACCTGCTTTCTATCTGATCTCCTGCAGGGGGCGACACATGCGGTTGCAAAAGGAAGTCAGTTTCTGTAGAAATAGTAGTGTAGTGATCCACTTCTCACTCGATTAATTACCTCAGTAAACATTTTTATAATGAGAATATGGTCTCAATCGCTTTTGCAACACAGAATGATGTTTTTTTTTCAAAATGTTTTGAATTATGGTCTCTATTTTAAAATCAGCGGCAGGGGCTGTTTTAGGGCGTGGCTATGTTGTGATTGCCAGTGAAAGTGTGTAACATAACGCAGAGTGTAAGGGCTCCTCCCACACTCCTCCCTCTCGTCTAAAATCGTCACATCTGCAACCAGGATGGCTGCGCCCGTAACAGCAACCTCGATGACAGTCATTAATGGACATGACCACATGATCTGTCCATTAATATACAGTCTATGGTTAAACCTGAATGAATAAAATGTCACACATGAAAAAATATCAGTAAACATGTGTAGCTGGTGATGGGCAGCAGTCTCTGAAGTGTTGAAAAGCCATTTGAATATTATCCTTTTACATTTCACAGGGACAGTACACAGTGAGTCTTTGCTCACGGGAATCTGACAAGCTGTTGTTTTGTTTTTTGAAGATCATGACTCTGGAAGACGGCTTCTGAATTCCTGTTTGGTATAAAGACTCTTCAGCTACAGGACCAGTGCCACACCGAGCCCCGACAGGTAAAGATGCACCGTCACGCCACCACCTGGTGTTTTTGTCAGAAGGGATTTTCTTTGCAGCAAAAACACTTAATTATGATGAAATACAAAAAAAACACATGTTCAGTGTTCACTTGTGTTTTCCTCTTCAGATGGAGGTGAATGCGGTTAAAAAACGCCATCGCACACGATCCAAAGGAGTCAGAGGTACGTTCATCTGCTTTCTATATATAGACCTCTGAATCACTGCACATTAAAAGGGAGCAAGCGAGGACTCATCCATATGTTTCCATGGTCCCCATTGTAAGAGTTTCCAAATGAGGATACAGATTGTTTATTCCTACCGTCTAATACGACCCACAGGAGTGTTTCATAAACTATCGCCCCTAGTAGCAGCAGGAATACAACTCATAAACCAGAAAATGTAGGGATTGTGGTTTTAAACACATAGGAAGTTAGTCCTTTACAGTACCTTTTTATTGTTGTGAGACCATTTAAAAAAAACAACAACTTGTATCACTGTATAAAATGACCTGATGTGATCGCTAGGTTAATCACAGCCTCATGAACCACAAACTAGAGACCATGGGCATTCAGAGGATGTATGGATTTCATGTATTGACAATAATGGGGTTTCTGAGCAGTTAAAAGTGAAAAGATGTGCTGGCCATTCATTGCTGAAAAATGCAATTCTTGCAGGAAGTCTCCAATGTCAAAAGTTTATACCAAACATAAATAGGTCAATACTTTATACCAAACATAAATAGGTCAATACTTGATAAATTGGTTAATACTTGACTCTGAACATAATTAGAAATATAAAACGAATCTGAAGCCCAAACATAGCATATGTGTTATTTATTGTTGGTTGTGAAATTTTTTTTGTTTTCTCTTTGTCTGAAGCCACCGTGGAAGCAGTGACACAGGAGCTGTTCAGGTAGGTGAACCGGACACACTGGGAAAAAAAAGAACAATGACACTGACAGCAGTTACAAGCTAGAGGGAAAAAGAGAAAAATATGGGACATTATATGTAGGCGCTGTGAGGGGGGATGAGCAGAATGACCAAAATGCATGCCCCTTGTTTACCTGCCATCCCCCGACTACATTCCCAATAAGTTGAACATGTTTGTTTTGACTCATTGATCCTTTATCAGACTGAGGTTTGTGCAAGTTAGAACCTATGGACCTGACCATGGCTCTGAAATATCAGCAGGTAACTGTGTATTCATAAATCCATGGCGCTGTCCATGGTGCTGATGTAGCAGACGTATTTGGGACTTTTTCTCTCAAGTCTCCGTCCCCCTTGTTACAAATGAACAAACCGCCTACTGGTGATATGAAGATATCTTAAAGTAATGTATTTAAAGTAAATTGGATAGAAGCCAAAGGATAGCCACTGCTGAAGACACTACTACGCCATTGGATTAAAGGTTTTCTTCTATGCAGATGATAGAGTGTTGTTGATGTTGTGCACATTTGCATGAAGCAGCTGAATGAAACTATGATACTCCCCACAAAAACACTTGATTGGCTTAAGATGGAGTGTGAGATTAAAAGGTGGATTCATGCTGTTCATTATACCAGTTGTCATACAGGTGTGGGTCACCAGTGCATTGTGTTAATATGTGAAATTTTCAATGTGAATCAACCTATAAGTCATCACATTTTGATGACTTACTACATTTTACATCATGAGTGGAGAAACACGCCAGCAGCTGCTGACAGTAAATGCTGAATATCACTGCTACCTGTGTGTGTGTGTGTGTGTGTGTGTGTGTGTTTCTGCTTCACTTAATCTCATTTAGCAAAACTGACAAATATTGGTGTGTGCAGCAGATTATGGTTGAACCCGGTTTGATTCAGGTCAACGCTTTACTGTAAACAACATGTCCCGTCTGTGCTGTGTGGAGGGCAGAAAACTCCGGATTTAAGTCTGATGGGTGCTGGTGCGGGCTGTGCAGCCCGGGCCAGATGTGGACACACAAGCTTTGAAGTACTCATACAGTAAATACTGTGAAATACTATAAGCGTGCCAGGAGTTGTCGCTGAACATTTTTCTCCTTCACAGACACTGACTAATCTGCAGGGATGAACATGTTTGCAGATATGCAAAGAAGATTTATTGTACAGCTCAAATAAAATGTACAAAGTCTTTGGCGATTAGACTCCATCGCTATATGAATCTTTCGTATATCTATATATATATATCTATATACTGTATATAGGGGTAAAGAACCATCAGACAACCTGAGTCTAGACACCGGTGTCTAGACTCCATGTCTAGGTGGGGGGGGCGGCTGAGGGGTTTTAAGATGGAGATGTTGGTGCCATCAAGAACAACAACGCTAACAAGAAGCTCCCTGAAAGAAATATTCAGTTGCGCCGGAGAAAACTGCACGTTTCCAAAACATTAAACAGACAGAAACACTTTAGTTTCAGCTTTTATACTTATTCCCATGTATTAACCTCAGGTTGACGGTCAGCCTGGGGTTCCCGAACGTTAAACATCTAGGTCTGTCTACAGATTCCCCACCGTGGTCAGAAAGCACAACGACTGGATATATTTGATATTCATGGCGATATTTTTTTGAAGACCATTTGACTTTTCCTTTTTGGCCAAATTGGCAATTTCCACTTGTTACCGAGAAATAGCTAAATTCAATGGATGCCCCGCAGATGCCCTTACAAATGTATTTCCAATGGAATCGCTTTGATGCTTAGATTCACTTTGACATGCAAATTTCAAGTGCTAAGTCATTCGCCAATTGAAAACCATCTTGATGTGCAACACTTTGCGGGGAACTGAGGATCAGAGGGTCAGCATTGATGGGAGCTGTTATATTACCTGACCAACAAGTAGTCATCACCCACCAAGCTTCCAGAAGCGCTTGAAAAAAGTCATTTTTCGGAGACTTTCTGGTGTGTCTGGACCTTTAGCCTTTAATCCTTTTTTGAGGCCTGCCATGCACATGTTTACTGTCTTTAAACATCCGTTCTCCTCTTATAGAAAAACACGTCTGGTTTTCCTGCACGGCTCTGCCCTTCTGTTTTAGCTTCAACAGCTCAGAAGCATTCAGTACGCAGCCTTCTTTACTTGAAAAAAAAACAGATTGAAGCTGTTTCTATAGTTCTGTCTCTTCACTGTGTTGATGTTGACATCAATAAGTCATACAGCTCTCTGCACTGAGATCAAGAACAACAACGCTAACAAGAAACTTACTGAAAGAAATATTCAGTTGCTTTGGAAACAAGTGGAAGAATCTCTCCACAGAGGAAAAACACATGTAGGCTTAAGAAAAGGAGGATTTTAATCGGCACAGCTTGTTAAGGTTAAAGTTGCCCCGATGCATTTTGGGAATTTTAAGCATGTTTGGAAAGCGTGCGCGCATGCACACACACACACACACACACACACACACACACACTCAGAGCTGGGATCAATACAGCAACACGGTCAGTCTCACACACTGACTGATAATCCACCTCACCTTGAACAAACCGCCTCCTCTTCCTCCTTTTTTCTTTCTATACTTCTCCTTTGCATCATGTTTTTTTCTCCCTCTCCTCTTCCTCCTGCTCTTCCTCCTTTTTCTACAATATTTTGGCATTTCCTCACCCTGCTTCTGTTTGTTAATCTCTTCCTCTTTCTATATTCCTTGCCGTTATCCTTTTTCCTCACGTGTTTCCTCTTCCTCCTTTACCTTATTGCCTTCCTCCTCTTTTCCATCTTTTTAATCTCCTTCCTTGTTTTTCTTACTCTTCCTCCTCCCTTCCATTTTCCTCCTCCTCTACCTCTTTGCCCCCTTCTACCTCCTCTCTTTTCCCTCGACTTGTCTTTGTCTCCTACTCCTTTCTTGCCAGTATTTTTTTCTCACCCCTTTCCTCTTCCCTTTTCACCTCCTTGTCTTTCTCCTCTTTTGTTCTTCATCTTCTTTCCTGTCCTCCTCCTCCTCTTCCTCCTCTTCCTCCCTCCCTGCGCTCGTGATGCCAAATCTTCACCTTTATCTTTCACGCAGCTCTCATTTCTTAGCCTGCTGTTACAGAGTGTACAGAGCGGATCAGGTGGTGTTGGCTGGAGGGTAGGCGGTCCTCTGCAGTGTGTGCAGGGGGGTCAGAGGTCGTGGGTGTGGGGGTCCCTGAAGCCAGGCAGCGTGCATCGGCCGGCGGTCTGCTTGTCTTTGGGGCTCCGTCGGCCTGAAAGCTGCAGCAGAATGACTCAGAGCTCCGGAGAAAACGGCACGATTCCAAAACATTAAACAGAAAGAAAGACTTCAACCTGCTGCTGATCCCATGTGTTGGTGTTTCCACATCAAGGATGAACAATCATGTTGAAAATTCATCTTTATTCTTCACCTGCATTTTCAAATGAATGGTAACTTTTCTCAAGTGCAGTCTAGTTTCAGCTTTTATACTTATTCCCATGTATTAACCTCAGGTTGACAGTCAGCCTGGGGTTCCCGAACATTCAACATCTAGGTCTGTCCTCCACTAAAGAAATTCTTAAGGCCGTTTTATGGTTGTCCGTAGAATCAACGGTGTACCCCTGCAGACCCCTCTGGGTCTACTCCAGTCCCCACGCCTTAGCGTACGCCGTAGCGACGTGCACCTCTCAAAAAATGTAACTATACGTCGCGGCGACGCACATCTCTCTCGGCCGTGGCTTGGTAGCGTTGCATTTCCCCCGACTCATTTCCTGGTTCTCCTTCTCCACAAACAACATGAAATCAAAGAGAGGGTTAACTTCTCCTGCTACAGATGTCCCACCGAGGTCAGAAAGAACCGGGGAGACACTTTGTTTCTCTCACTATGACTCTAGAGTCGCTACTCTCTCCCAAGATAATCGCTCACTCTCTCACTTCTCCCACTCTCCCCACACACACACACACACACACACACACACGCCGGCTTAACACACACACCAGCGCACAAGTATAAACATTATGCCACTTACGTAGGCTATAGCGAAAGCTCCCCCGCACAACTATAAAATGGCCTTTAGTCAACAAACACTCGTGATTTTTTTGACAAATCTGACAGCTCTGTAAAACTCTTCACAAAGAAGTTTCTTCACAAAGAATCCTGCAAAAGCCTCATTTCCACCAATTCAGCATTAAAAAAAGGATAAAAAATAACTAATGAGCTAAAGAAATCTTAGTTTAAATCTTAGACTAAGAATGGGCATCCCTACTGTCAAAGCTATTCGCGCTGTCCTCATGTTGCATCAACACTACCCAACAGTTTGTGTGTGTGTGTGTGTGTGTGTGTTTCCTCCTCAGCTGTCCCACTCCAGGCTGTGATGGCAGCGGTCACGTCAGCGGGAAGTACGCCAGACACCGCAGGTATGAACCACTTGACAGATTTTGTACATGGATAATGAAGTTATCATTTAGACAGTTCTTTGAGTCAATGATCTTCAGTCGGCCTCTCTGGGCGATAGGGGTAAGATCAAATATCACAATATTTTGACCAAATACTTTATATCAACATTAATACATTTATATTGTTGATTGATCCCCAGTGGGGAAATTACAATTTACACTCTGTCTTGTTAGTAATCACCACACACAGGCCAGAAATACACACACACATGATCAGGACCTAAACATATATGCAGGTGACTTAGGTTGGTGTGATAGGGGCAGCTGACCCTGCAGGCAGCTGTATCTGCCATTGAGGACACCTAGTTCATGTCTTGGGGTATTTTTTCTGACTTTTATTCTTCAAATACATAAAAATGTTGTTAGCAGGTTGATTCTGATCAATTTGACTGTTTTTGGCGACAAAAATAAATGAATGACTTTGAATGAATGATTATAAGCTTTGCCTGAATATAGAGGGACAACATTTACAGAAAATATAACAGAAAATTTCAACAAAACGTGAAGTAAAGTGTTGAAAACATTCCAGATAATCTGCAGACTTTTCTTGTAAAAGAAATCTTAAGGGGGTGGGGTTGCCTGTAGGCTTAAAACATCTCACTCAGCAGCTCAGAAACCGAACCGTACCGACAATAAATGAGCTGGCGTCACGGTTTCAACCCCCCTGGATTGGCAGCGTTTGCAGGTGGCAGCCTCCAGCTCAGTAAAGCCAGCGCTCTGTCACAGGGCCGCAGATAGAAAAGCAATCAGCCAGAGTGTGGAGGAGCTGTGACGGCCCGAGGTCACACCGACCAATGGTTGTCCTTCCTGCAGCCAAAGAAGTTGGACTGCTTGATGGTTTCTGCCTCAGATCTCTGTCGCCGTTGGAAACGGGAAATTACCAGCAAAAGCAGGGGGTCGCTGCAAAAAGTGGCGCTCTCTACGAGTATTTCTGCTCTTACTTAGTGCTAAAATGTTAGTTTGAACATGTCAGATCCTTGTACTAAAGTCTTATTAATACTTTTTTTTAAATAATTAAAAATAAACTGGTAATAGGATGAGATGATTTCATCTTCTCCTAATGCAAATATGTTGATTCTATTTTTTCAATGAAGCTACAAAAATGTTCTTCTGCACAAATGGTGGTCGAAACGCCATTTTATAAATACATTTTATAAAACAGGTGAAATTTTCATCAAAGCAACTGTAGCTGAATTGAAGTGGACCACAGAGGATTTCACTCAAAGAAAAATATAATAGAAGACGGAATGTGAAGCTGTGGAGGAGGAAATTTGAATGTTTTTTTCCATTTGGGTAGGCATATTTTAGGTAAAATTAAACATCCATTATGAAATCAAAGCTCGCATTGAGATGTTTTGGTGTATCTCTCCGGTATTGTATTTCAGTGTTGAGGCTTGTGTGTGTGTGTGTGTGTGTGTGTGTGTGTGTGGGTGGTTTAGATTCTAGCATATAGAGGTTGCACAGCTCTGGACAGCGGTGGTTTGACGCCCGAGGTAACAGAGAGATAATGAGAAGGGCAGGGTGGCGAATCGCTGGCAGAGCAGACTGATGGTGCTGCAAAGGGCACAGAGACACTCTGGAAAATTCATCTGACGTACTGAGAGTCAAACTCCAAAATAAGAGCTTAGATATTCACTGAAAAAATGCAGTTTTTAAAGGGTGAGACATGTGTGTGAGTTGCTTTATGAAATAATACTGTTCTTTCTTTTGATCGGCCCATAAACATCATCAGCAGATGGAGTTGGCCAGTTGTCGTAGACTTGTACGCGTTCAAATGTCCATGTTGTCCAAACACTTTGAGGACTTCTCATCCATGTCGAGGCTCAAAGTTCTTTCTAACAGAGTGTTTTCCCTTTTATCAACTCTTATAAATAGCCATGCCGACAAATTACTGAAGTGACAGGGAGGGAAAGACAAGAGCTAGAGGTTGAGAAAGAGGGAAAGGGAGATAAGTAGGTTGTCTGATGTTACCCTCTCCGGGGAAACAGCGACAGTCACCCAATCAGTTAATCGTCAGCTGATCACAGGAGAGTACAGTACACAAACGTCTGATTTTACAAAAACACACAGCAGAAAGGGAGTCAAACGCTTGCGTTTTCCGCCTGTTTTTTTTCTTCTTCTTTCTATACAGGTCAGGAAGTGTCCTCTGACTCTACCAAACATCGATCAACCATATCTAACGTTATTTAACATGCAGTAAGTGTCCCCAGAGTCAGATGAGTAGATGGATATCAGTTTCACCTGAGTGTGTGTGCAGTACAGCAATGTGTTTAGCCTAGCTTAGCACAAAGACCGGAAGTAGCCAATATTAAGTATGAAGATATTATAAAGCAACAGTAACCACCTGTGTCTAGGAACATGGAGTGAACTGCATGACATAATGTGGAGCCAAGTTTTTTTGGCCATTTTGGGGGCAGAACAACCAGCTGTAAATGCAAAATATTAAATATTACCACATTAGAAAGTTGTTAAGGTGTCTTTGTACACATCCAGCGGAAACATAATTAATTTAGACGGTATCCAGGCCTCATTACCTCCGACATGGACGCCATGTTTTCAGCTTGGTTTGTCTGTCAACAGGGTTACAAAAAGACTACAGGCCTGATTTTCATGAATCTTGCTGGTAGGGGGTAGCATGGCCCGAGAAAGAATCAGTTCTACTTCGGAGTGGATTGTATCTTTCACTTTTGTGAACATTTCGAGATTGCAAGGGCATTTATCCTGCATTCAAGTGGTTTTGGAAAATTCAGAATAATTAGTTTTCAACTGGGAAAATTCCCACTGCATTAACATGGTGAGATACGGCATGCCTTAGTGAAGGTCTGCGCTCTTTTATGTTGCAGCCTTGGGCTCAAATGTTTTAATAAAATGTTTCTACACTCAATAACCCGTAATGACAAAGAAACAAACAGGATTTAATACATGTTTGCAAATGTATTCAATGAAAAAGGAAGAGACCAAGCTTCTTCTATTTAAGAATAATAGAGGCCACTGTGCTTTTATGCAGCAGAGATGTTTTTGTAACCTTCCCCAGATTTGTGCCTTGCCACAATCCTGTCTCTCATCTCGGCACCTCACGGCCCGGCAGCTGTTAGACCTTATATAGAGACCTTATATAGAGAAGTGTGTATCTTGCCAATACATGTCCAATCAGTTGAATTTATCACAGGTGGACTCTAATCAAGGTGTAGAATATTGAGAGAAATGGGAGGCACCTGAGCTTCTATCCACTTCACTCCACCATTTCTTCTAAAGAATGTGGCTGTTGGATGTTATACTACACAATCCCGATGTACAGAGGGTTTTTCACTAAAAACAACTCTGGAAATGAATTGCACATGGCGGCCAAACAGTGGCATTACAACTCCATGCCGGTCACGTGATGCCGTCTGACCCAAAAACACTTTTTTCCCGTAGACTAACATGGTGAAAATCAGTGGATATTTTTTGTGTGAATCACAACCCCCGCAAAATGTATTGTTTCACTATAAGATAATTTGCCACTGAGCAACTCGCTGTATCCAGTTCCTTATTATACATTTATGGCCTAAACTCGTAACCCTTAGGATTTAACTCAGACCACAGCATAGGCATGCAGTTTGAATCCCATGCAGCAAATCTGGAGTCTGTCAGGTCTTTTTATGGAATTTGTTGACAATAAGAAACTGACAGAACCTAGGCTCCTGTTATCCTTTAACCGAATCTCATTCCTAATACCCAATAATCCAATCGCAGCCAATCGCAACACTTCTCCACATCCCTGGGATCTATAACTTTCTGGAGCAGAGACAGTGTGCAATGTGCTCATTGAGTTCAAAGTCATTGTCTCTCGCCCTTCTCCCTTTCTTCCTCCCTTACCTTTCTTTCTCTTTTCTCACTCTCGCTCTCTCTCACCCTCTCTCTCTGGAGGGTGTCACCATGGCGACAGCACCGTGCGGATGCTGCAGTATGAGGACCAGGAGGAATGCAGCCTGTCTCTCATGGCAACCGCTAGTATAGGATGTGAACATCGTGTCGCCCACATTCCTCCCCCACCCTCGCCTATTCAGCTCACTGACACCACCCAATCTCTTATATATTCTCCCCCCCCCCACCTCCTCTTTTAGTGCCAACTCGTTGCCACGGTGATGTGTTGGCACGTGGCATTGCCTGGGGCAATTATTCTACCTTAACCACACATACCTTGTATGTATGTATGTAATTATCACACGGCAGGTGATATCACTCTCTTTATTGACACAAAAGATCATTTTCTTTTGGATTTTTTAACTCTTAAAAAAAATATATTTAACTTCATAATTTCCCCAATTAAACAGTGTTTTTTTTAATGAAGAACTGGATAGTTTATTAGAAATGAGTAAATATCACTTAAGTGGCCAACACTAATTAGGACACTTTGTGAAAATGAAGTTTATTCAGTTGCAGAAAATTCCAGTTTCTGATTGGCTGACATGCCTCGAGCAAATATGTGTGTAAGGTATATTAAACTGCAGGTAACCATAGCAACAGTTACAGATGCTTCAGGCTCTGATAGCAGTTCGATTAAGTGACTTGTGAGAAACACACTTTGAAACACAAAGGTGGATTAAAACACAGCCTCTCTTTGTTTTATTGGCAAGTTGACAATTGTGTAAGAGACAATAATGGACCCCAGGTGTTCTCATGGAGACAAAAATGTACTCCAGGTGTCTACATTGAGACAAAATGTACTCCAGGTGTCTACATTGAGACAAAATGTACTCCAGGTGTCTACATTGAGACAAAATGGACTACAGGTGTCCTTTTAGAGATAATACTGCACTTAGGTGTCCTTGTAGGCACAAACCTGTACTCCAGGAGTCATCATAGACTAAAGAATAAAGACTAAAAAAGACTCCAGGTGTCCATGTAGAACAGAAAAGGACAACAGGTTTTCTAATAGAGACAAAAATAAACTACAGGTGTCTATTAGGAGAACATAGTGGGGTTCCAGGTGTAAGTTAGAGCACTGGAAGCCGGTGTTATGGTACTATCATAATCATTTGAAAAGAATATCTGATTAAACGTGTAGTCCTTAAACATGCAGTCCTTAAAATATAATACACTGAAACTGAAACATCATTTCTAGACAAATAATGGCTTTATACTGTAAATTTGAGCCACATTTTCATCGGCATCAGTCAAGGTCTTTATACAGAGAACCGATAAGTTATCAATCGATCTAACACAGCATATAATCAATGACGGTGCCTCACATTAGACTGCAGCAGATCAGTTTAGTGTGAGGAGAAAATGTGTGAACCCCCCCCCATCTCCCTCCACATAATTACCATGCATAGTCTCTCGCCCTTGTCTGCAGCATTCCCTCGTTTCTGATCTGCTTTAATTACCACCAGAATTTTAATTGGCGGGAGACAGCAAGGTGGCTAAGGTCACACACACGCACACACACTCGCATGTACACAAAGGCAAGCAGCAGACAGCCAATAAGGTAAAAGATGGAGGGATCATTTGATGGGAAGTGTGTGTGTGTGTGTGTGTGTGTGTGTGTGTGTGTGTAGTTGGAATATATGCTGTAGTGTTATATGAAGTTGATTTAATCACATATTCCTCTGTCATTGATTTCAACCTCAATAATGGCATTTCTAGCGTATCAAGTTTAAAATCGTTAACATATTCATGTAATTAATTAAGCCTAGAATATAGAAAATTGAATATACATCTTGTCTGGAAGAAATGGAAACATCTAATGACAGACCACAGAGTACATTTGATGAAATGTGATAACAGATAAAGTGTTTTTCTAAAGCCATGGTCATCCCATATATATATCATCTTACTAATATACTGTAATAACAATTCAAATACTTTTACGAGGGATTTGTGTGTGAGTATTGTGTATTACAGTCATGTAGGTTTATCTTTGTTAAACATGTTTCCTAAAGCTGAACAATCTGGTTGGACTGAGATGATGAACATGGTACACGTTATGCCTGCTGAACATTAGCATGTTAGCATTTAGCTTTCAAAGTACCACTGTGGCAAAATGCTGCCCCCTGTTTAGTTTTTTCTTTTATTGTTATTAAAGAGAGGTACATTTTATGGTATTTTCTCATTGTGGCGATGCTTTTACCAACCCCTCATATCCCAAATTGGGATTATCTGACTTCAGTAAATGTGAAACTATAAAGAAAGTAATAGTGAAGCTTCACTGCCAGACAGTTTGTAGAAATAACCGGCTGAGAATCTATATGAAGGCCAGTTCAGTAGCAAGATAACACTCTGGTATTTAGAAGAAGAAAAAGGAAGACATAGTTGTTAAATGGCAAAGCAGGTTTTTTTTGTTGCTTGTTTGTCTAACAAACACACAGCCCTTTCAGTCAGAAAAGAAGCGTCACCTCCTCCAACTCGGCCTTGAAACATAAAATAAGCTCTTTCATATGGAAATAGACTAATTGATTTTCTAAAATCCACATTAAAGCTGTGTATAATTGTGCTTGCTGTTTTGGAGCAATTAAAGCAGAATTTCTCCAACAGTTAATGACTATTATGGGATTTGCGTAATTGAGGCCCCGGTTGAATAAGCTTTGGATTTTTTTAGAGGCTTTTTTCCCTCCTTAGCGAGGCCGAGTGGAAATCCACTTCAGAGTTTTAACACATAGACCTCAAGAGCGGGAATTTGCAGCAATTTTACCTCTGACCTTTACGCACAAAGCCAATTCCTTCTGATGATTTTTTGGGTTATAACAGTATGCTACGACATCAGATGTTGTCCTTTCCCAGTTAAAATACGTATACCATGTATATCCAAGGTCTCCATGTTTGAAAGCTAAAAGAAAATTGCTAGACGACAGAGGGCACATCTGGAGACACCACAGTCTGCACAGCAGCAGTTCATGTGGACCAAACTCTAGTTAATATTTCATTGCTTGAACACAGTTCTAAAAACTCTACACACTTATCCCATGGCTTTAACCACAACCTGCACAACACTGAATTTACAGCACTTTGTTCAAACGCTAACACACTGTTGTCAAAATTGTTAACCACGCATTCAAAACAGTACAGATTTCCGCCTGGTGCATTTCAAACACTACTGATTGCAATGGTTTCTTGTTTTAGAGTTGTTAGTGAACACCTACTGTATATACACATTATAGGTAAAGCTCATAAAGCCATTTTTTTGTGATAAAATTTTTTTTATTTAAACAGTTAACCAAAAAGTGCAAAACACTGGTCCAGATTATTCAGAATCCAACAATGACAGTAACAGTATCAAGGCAGATATTTTGGATGCAATATTGTTCCAGAACTGACCAACGGGAGAGCAATCCCAGATCATGTGAAGATACAGTATTTACCTTTGGCTTTTAGTGGGTAAAACGTGCATAAAGAAATTTTTCATGTGAAGCATTTGCACAGGGGTGAGGTGTGTCCTATGAATTAAATTGTAGGGACTCTGCTGATGGTCTGGATCGCGTGATACTTCTGGAATGTTAGACCACACATTATGCCAGTCAAAGTCAATACTCAGGCCTGGGCAAGATCCTCTCAATAGGAATGCCAGAGCGGCCAGATATCACCAGGAACTGATAAAGCCTCGATACAATACCACAGGTTTTTGGCTGCATAGTAAATAACTTCCTGATAGGATGGATGGGCAGATCCCTCTGCCAGGAGAGCTCATAAAGCCTTTTTTGGAAATAAAATAGTTGCAAAACAGTTATACATTGTACCGTTTGAGAGATACAGTGAACAGGTAAAAGAACAAAGATGCTAATATGTCCAGGTGAGATGTCTGAGGTTAGTGAAAAACATGTTCTTTACTATAGTATAACTGCACACTTACTGTTTTTCACAAAGTAATGGAGGTGTAAACAATGGGAACACCACAGTCATTTGCATTAATAATTAGTGAGCCATTGTCTTACATTTTTAATCTTTCCATCACTTCAGTCTTATTTCCACTAGTCTGGTAATCCGCACGTGTCTTTAACTGTATGGGGGTGGGCGATAGGGACAATCTGGATAACTATCGTCAGATCTCTACACAACCATGGCTGGCTAAAGTACTTGAGACCTTAACGAACTCTCAGATAAAGTGCTTCCTGTCAAGTCACTCCATTCTAAGTCCTCAGCAATCCGGTTTCAGATCAAACCATAGCACCATCACTGCTATCACTCTAGTTACCAATAACATAGTCTCGGCCTAGGACATGAGAAAGCACTATGCGGCCCTCTTTGCCAATGCTTTTGACATGGTTGATCACAATCTAATTTTAAAAACGTTGTTTGATATCGGCACGGATACGGGTGCTTGTGCATGGTTTCATAATTACCTATCTTCCAGGCGTCAATGCGTGAAATCACCACAGCAATTCGGATTTCTTATCCATAACAAAAGGTGTCCCACAAGGCTCTGTATTGGGTCCTGTACTCTTTACCATCTATATTAATAAGCTTGTCTCTTCTTTAGCTGGTTGCTGCGGCCATATGTACGTAGATACATATCTGTCCATTCTGAGTTTTCTGTTGCATGAATAAAACAACCTTTGAACATACACATGTTCCACCCAAAACAAGTTCCTTCCCAAGGCTATTTTGCAGCGTCTGTCTGACGTTTAGCACCGCCCACAACGATTGTGGTTGGTTTAAAGAAATGCCAATAAACCAGAGCATGTTTTTCTCCCATCCTGGAATGCCATGTGGACTAGCCAGACCCTCCTGTGCAGCGATGTGGAGGAAGGTCCGAAAATGCGAGACTAGATATGTTAAAGTCTAAGTGTCGGCATTCTGTGTTCTGGGTCTGTAGGATCCAAAGTGAGCCGGCTCTAGCCCATGTGTGTCAGATATGCCAGATTTGGCTCGATGTTCATATTTATTTGACCGGAGAATACGCTCCGGTTAGCTGGAAGAGGGAAAGCTTTGGGTCAGCGAAGATCAAGAATGAAACATGAGAACAAAGATGGCTACTGATCATGTGTGTGCCCTCTTGTCTTGTTTCAGCGTCTACGGCTGCCCATTGGCCAAGAAGAGGAAGGCTCTGGAAAAACAACCACTGGAGCCGGCTGCCAAGAGGAGGCCCTTCCTCACCTCCTGCACGGGGGAAGAGGAAGAGGAGGAGGAGGAGGACGCCGGCGCCTACACCATCTATGAGAACGAAACCATGGAGGAAGGAAAGGAGCAAGGGGAGGTAGTGGAGGAGGATGACGAGGAAGAGAGAGAAGGAGACGAAGACGGCGATGTGGAGGACGAGTTCTCGGAGGACAACGAGGAGCAGGGAGAGGAGGAAGAGGAGGAAGAAGAAGAGGATGTAGAGGTGGAGAAGGCAGATACCACAATGGGAGGAAGGCAGGCAGAGGAGGAAGAGGAGGATGAGGAGGAGGGGGTGTATGAGGATGAGGACGAAGTGGAAGATGGGGATGATGAGGAGGAACAGGATGATGAGGGAGAGGAAGACGAGGAGGAGGAAGAGGAGGAGCAGAATCGTCAGCATGGTAAGTTTCCTGTTTTCTCTATTTGGCTTCATTTTCATAGTGTGATTTACATCGTTGTTTGTCATCATATGGGTTAAAGTATTTAATCCATCCCACCCTTTCATAACTTTTTTGTTTTGCAGACACATTTGATTAAATGACGTTTCCTGTGACTCCTTCACAATTAAAGCCACCATGTATTTTTCAGGTTAAATTCTGGATTACATGTTTGTCTTGATTCCTGTGAATACCTTGTGCATTGGTATTTGATTTTAACCCGAGCATGGGAATGGCGGACTCCGCCACTAACGAGCGGCCACTCGTAACGTTACGAGTGGCCGGTCTTCTGACTCAGGTGCCTGGGTCTGTTTCCCAACTGTTCAGTAAACTACCGTTAGCGTCTTTAGCTCGGAGTTAAGTGCAGACCAGGATGGTTGCTAGCTGGCTGAGGGATGACTGTGGATGTGTCCTCTGGCCGGGGCTGTCATGATAGTGGATGGTTGCTAGCTGTGTCCCCTGTGTCCTCGGGTCTGTTGTTAGCTCTCATCCTGACTGAAGCCTTGCAGCGCCGGGAGACTGAGGCAGAAGACAGAGGTGTGGTAGCTATATTACCATTAGATTAGTTGTCTATCTATACAGTTAACGTTCCTGATGAATTTGTGGGTTAGCCCAGAGTTGTTAAGCGTGGTAAAACAATCATACAAAAATAAATGAGCTGTTGTTACCATGTTACCATTACCATTATTCTGATGTCTCATTCCAACAAGTTAATGAACCACTGAAATGATTTGGGGAACATTATTTTAAGGTACTAAAGAATCTTTGATGTTGGTTTGATCAACATTGAAATTGATCAATATCAATAAATAAGGTCTCTGTTGTAATACTGTATTGCAAAGTGCGATGTAATCAATGACAAAACAATGCCATGTGGCAGAAGAAATAAAATAATTGAGGTTTGTATCAAATTGTGGGTCAGAAATTGTGATACAAACCCAACCCTGGGTTTGGTGTATCGTTACAGCCCCAGTGAACAGTGTGTGTTGATGTGTCAGCCCTGTGGCAAACCTGTTCAGGGAGTATCCCTGTCGGCATCCAGCTGGTCTTTGCCACAGTTCACAAAACATCTGTGGCTTTATAATCATTACTCACACAGCCACAACAGGTTAATTTAAAAGAAAACATAAGCATTGGCCATAGGTCAAGTTTTTGAGCAAATGTCTGATGAAGTTTTTTAGGAGGCCAGTCTCGGAGTCTTGTGTGTTAGATGCTAAATATGTTGGGACAACTGCAGCTCGACCTGCAAGAAATTATGTTCAAAAGAGTCAACATAGGTTTCCGAAAGGTGAATTTATGTATGAAAGACGAAGTCCTATGACTTTAACAGATAGATGAATCCGGCAATGTTTTCGATCAAACTGGTGTTGGTATGCATTGTGTTTTGGATCTGCGGTGGGAGAGGAGGAAGTGATGAGAGCTGCTGAGCTGAATCTGTTATGGACCAGATGCTCGGCGCTCTCCCTCCCGCCACGTTTCCCTCGATTTCCTCCCCCAACACCCCCCGTGTCCTCAATCGCTTCTGACAGCGCTTCACGAATAATCAGGAGAGAAGCTCTGCTGAGTTATTAACTCCCACCCTCCCCTCCCGTCCCCGTTTGCCTCCTCGTCTCGGCAGACGTGTCACATGCGCCTGCCTCGGCTTCTCCTCCTGAGAATATTTATGGCTCCCGAATCGGAGCACCTCGCACGCCTCCCTTTTCAATTTCTCTGCTCTCATTCGCCGTATATGTCCCCAAAATCAACAGAGAGGCTTAGCTGAGAGAGCAGCTCTCCTCTCCTCAGCTCTGCACAGCTCTGGGTTGTATGTTTTTTTTGTAAGCAAACAGTGGATCATAATTGGGAGGGATGCAGCTATGTATTCAGGAATATATGAGAAGAAACTCAGTTTATCAGCATTGCTGAGTTTATTGGAGGCTGCAAAAGCTTTGTTTCCTTTTCATCTGCAGGGTTCTTATTCTATAAATGAACAGATAGATATATTATGTACAAAATGAATCCATTTTCTCTTTTATTTTTGTCCAATTACCTACTGTTTATGTTGATAATGATGCAAAATACTGAGCAAACTCTGGTGATAACTGCAGTGATGTAAGATGGGTTTTGTGTTTGGATGTAAAGCCTGAGAGGTTTTTTTTCTCTTTTCTTTTCTGACAGTAGAAAATCACTACAAACTCAGTGGACAATCGAAGCTCATTCCAATTCAGAAGGACGACAACAACAATAATAGCTGCACCATCAGCGCCGGTAACGGCACCGGAGAGGATTACGAGAACTACGACGAGCTGGTCGCCAAGTCGCTGCTCAACCTGGGCAAGATCGCAGAGGACGCAGCCTACCAGGCCATGACGGAGTCTGAGATGAACAGCAACTCCTCCAACAGCGGCGGGGAGGATGAAGACGATGATGAGTATAGTAATCACGGCGATCGGAAGGGCGAACTGAGCGTGGATCTGGACAGCGACGTAGTCAGGGAGACAGTAGATTCCCTGAAGCTCCTGGCGCAGGGACACGGCGCTATGCTGCCCGAGGACGGCTACCCAGACGGCGCCATGGCGGACGACATTGGCCATGCCAACGGGAGGCACGGGGCCGGGGTTAGGGTTCAGGCGGAGGAGAGCGAGGAGGAGGTGTGTCTCAGCAGTCTGGAGTGTCTGAGGAACCAATGCTTCGACCTGGCTCGGAAACTAAGCGAGACGCAGTCGTGTGATCGCCCCGCCCTCCATGCTCTCCACCACCAACTCCAAATCCCGACAGACCATCAGGCGGTGCATCACATGAACAAGTATGTCATCTCTAAAGAGTCTAAAAAATCATGTTGTTAATTTCACATATTCATATTTCTGTCAACCTTTTTGTCATATGAAAGGCTCTGCAGGTAGATAAAAGCTTTATTTATGCTAATGATAATATTAGCATAATTACCATCGTCATTTGTGCTTTGACTCAATGGGTTGGGAGTTGAAGGGGAGCGGGTGGCAGAGAGATGAGCCAAAGAGGCTGTGTGAGGTGAAAGGGACAGGCGCATCAAAACAACAGGGTGTTAGTTATTGTATGACCCGTTATCAACGCGGCTGTGACGCACGGCTCACGTAGGCCATTAAAACATTTTAAAAACAGAGCCTGGAAAGAGAAATCTTACAAAAAATATTTTCCTTTTGGTTCAGAAGTTGCCTGAGAATGATCACCTTTTTAGTTTTTTTTCAATATCAAAGTAATTTAGTGATATTTGTCTGTAGAGGGGACAATGGAGCGGGGAGACTGGCCGGAGAATCGGCACAGCGGGGTCGGTGTTACATTCACTTTGTTGCACCATTATGACGAAAAGAGAGGCAAAGCTCTTGATCTACCGGCCAATTTTCAGTCATGAAGGCTGGGTCATGACCCTCATGAATTAGTCGAATGATCGTTACAGCTATACGCCAAATGGATGAACTGCTTCCTTTAAAACAAGACGGTACAAAACATATAGTAGCAACTGAGGCGATGTTTACACGTGGCCGGCTATTTTCTGACATCCACAACTGACATCCATTTTTAAAAAACATTGTGCACAGCTGTCAGTTTTCAGAACAGTGTTCGGTTACACGTGCCCGGGTATGTATGCCGTCAACGCTGACAAGGCTGTAGGTGGCACGCTCTTGCCACGTCACGCTCTCAGTGTGACGAGAAGCTCACAAAGCCCACGTTAGCCAATCAGAATCCCAAAAATAGCAACAGCTGCAACAAATCACTTCCTCTCTCTTGTCTTCTTCTCTTCCGCGGCTGCCTAAACTTCCGTTTGTCTCAGTTTACATGCAAACGTGCAAACGAAGATTGAAAAAATCCCCACTTTTCGATTGGGGATTCGAATGGTTTTAGAAATACTCGTTTTCAGAGGCGAATTCTTCGTTTGTGTGTAAACGAAGGGCACAAATGAAGACAACCTGAGTGGAACAGAATCTTCACACAGTGTCTGGTTTCCTGGACAAACCATTATTCCTTCAGCTCTGACAACAGATTTGAACATTTTCCAACTTGCCAGACAACCTCAAGTTAGCAACCACAGTAACCCAGTGTTTTGTACGGTTTAGGTACGACAGCTGCCAGCAGAGTGCACAGGAGGAGCACAGGTCTCTGGAACGCAGCTACTCGGACATGGTGAACCTGATGAAGCTGGAGGAGCAGCTGAGCCCAGGGTCCAGAGGTTATCCAACCAGCTGCAGCCAGGAGGGAGACGAAGACACCACGTCGGTGGCCTCCGACCGCTCGGACGACACCTTCGACATGGCCAAGGGAAACCTGTCGCTGCTGGAGAAGGCCATCGCCCTGGAATCGGAGCGGGCGAAGGTCATGAGGGACCGTATGGCCTCGGAGCACTCGTTGCCCCGCCGGGATCACCACCATCATCGAGGCCACGGTGAGCATACCTCGAGGCTGAGTTGCGCCGGCGAGGAGCGCAAGTCCAGGATGCACCATGACGGGTTAAAGAGGGCGTACTACCCTAAAGGTAGGCAGCAAAAACCCACACACTGACCCTCACTGTGCCTTCATTGATTTGCGTTCAGCGAAGTTGGATCTCCATGTTTGCTCATTACGGACACTGCTGGAAAATTTTAGTATATAACGTATCGTGTTATCGACATATCTGCACACATTTTTAGACTATAAGTTCTAATAATAGCTGCTGTTTTGAACTCATATCTATCCCATAATCTGAAACAATGTTTTCTATAATGTCTTGAATGGGCATTTGACATTTGTTTTGTGACCAAGGCATTTTGTAACCAAACCGGTTTTGTTTGCATGCTACTAGAAACCATATCACTTAAGGAGGAAAAACTGCATTGTGGCTGGACTTTTCCTAAGACAGTCTTGGATCCTTCAAAGGACATGGCAAAGGAAGGTGCGGACAGTGGCGGCTTTAAGCATCTGAATGTTCATCCATGTGGTCCGACATTGAAAAATTTTACATCTGAGAAAGGGGAACTGTTGTCTGGCATGTTTTTTCATTCCAGGACTATTTTTTACTATAATGGCTGGACTTCTAGAGGCTAATTTAGTGCAGCCAGTCAATGGCCCAATCCCAAAGTGAGTCCTAAGGGCTGAGGACTAAAGACTCACAGGCTATAGGTCTACTAATAGATCTCAGGTGCTGAGTGAGTGTGTGAATCCACATGGGCTCAGATAGGTATGAATGGGATTGGGACAGCACTTCACGAGATCACATGTTTCCTTGGCATTTTAAGTGTGTTGCTTTCCACACGGCCAAGGCGCAGGAGACGACTGGCTGATTCCACATTTTTTCAAATTCTTGTTTTACAAGCTGGACATCAGGTCCCATCCGGTCTGTTGTTGTGTGTCGTGCTGTTGTTTACCTTTTGTAATTTCTGGATTTCCCCATGGTTTTCACGGTAAATGTCACAACGCTTTGAACTGAATTCACTTTGGTGAAGTCTGCATCGATGCAGACTCACGGAAAGAGCTCAGTAAGTGTGTACTCGATCCCTCACGCCCTTTGAAATTCAAAATTGGGACATCCCTTAGCCCTTACGAGTTTTGCGAGAACGTGCACCAAAGTCTGTGAGTCTGTGAGTCCGGACTTTGAGATTGGGTCAATGTGTAGCTCTACACAAAAAACAGTGTCATAGCACATGAACTAAATCATTTCATAACAGTTTGAAATGAAATGTTGTGCAGTAAAAGTAAGTTATAAATGAGCTATGAAACTATACCAACAGTATTCCTGAAAACTGTAGTTGAACTGTGTTCACAAAGTCATCCTCTCAACATGTTTCCTCTCCAGATTCTAACAATTTTACATCCCCTCTTTGCATCATATTTGACCTGAATCTGCTTTTACTGCAAAAATCTGACTTCAGGTCAGCAAGTAAAAAAGTTTATCTTCTCTGGCTGACATATTGTAATCTTCAGCAGTGCTGCAGCCAGAGGCTATTAGAGCTGTAGAAGGAAAAAAACACATAACTGTAACTTAAATGTCTGTCTTTTTCCCACTGATTCGAATATTTCAGTGCACATTGGATGAGTTCCCTGACCCCTGGGCTCTTAAAACCTTATTGTTTAGGAAATGTTGTACATGGCTGCTGTTGAGATAATGGGTGCTGTTGTTCAGGACCAACACAGTTATTTTCCTGCAGATGCACGATTTTCCTCTGACAGCAGCTTATGTTGTTAAAATAGGCTGGTGTGGGAACATCAGACGCCCGGCTTGTCAGGCATGAGTAATGGCAATCTGCACGGCCCGTTAAGAAAGCAAATCCATCTGTGGGACGCTATCTATGGCCTATTTCTTGAAATCCACTCAAATACAACCCCACCGCCACCGGGAGGGAGTCGGCTATCAGCCACACAGCAGAATTAGATTGGCTCCAGACTGCTTCATTAGCACGGAGGATGCTTTTGTTGTCCCAAAGGAAGTATTTATTGGTCCACAGGAAAGCTTTGTTACGATCAATCTCACCAGTAAACTCGGGCCAATTCCAGGTGTCAAAGACAAGTGGTGCTATTTTCAACGCAACCAACCCCAATCTGCACCCTTAAAACTTTTGCCTGCCATCTTATTCTTCATTCTTCATTCATTCAGCCTGACGATGTGTTCATGTTCGCTTGTTGGACATTTTTGTAGCTGTAATTGTGCCAGAAATATGTTGATTTAAGAGTTGCCATTTCAACTAACTTGTACAATTTGCTCTCCTTGTGCAGTTTTCTGTAGAAGATGAGGTACCCATTTTTAACAGCCATCAGTGGGTACATCATCAGACCTATTCAACCCTCTAAACAAATCTGAGATGTCGGCCGCAATTCAGAGTTCTAGCACCAGGATACTAGCCGAATATAGCGCCCGTATATCATCCAGAGCCAGTTCGCATTTGGTCCTTTCATGCCAGAAAACAGCCGACCGACCCGGCACGCTGACGCTGTGGATTACCTGTTGACTCAAAACGCATCTCTGTCCTTTCCAGAATCTTCCAGGGGGGAGAAGAAGGAGAGCAAGTGTCCGACGCCGGGCTGTGACGGGACTGGCCACGTTACGGGTCTGTACCCGCACCACCGCAGCCTGTCCGGGTGTCCTCACAAAGACAGAGTCCCGCCTGAGAGTAGGTCCCACTGCCTGGATGTTATGCTGCACTGAAAACACCCCCCTCCCAAAAACCTCAAAATAATAAGTCTGACAAGTCATTTCAGCTAGCTTAGTACCGTACTCTGAGGTAGTAGGTTGTGGTTTTAGTTACATTCATTTCTCAGAGGTGGAGTTGCGTTGGAGAAAGAAGTCATCTTATTGTTTAAATTAAACATTAGCTTAAAACTTTCACTGTGATCTAATGTGAAAGTTGGCAAAATACCAAAATTGAAAGGAATCTTAGTGATACAGAAACAATTAGAAAGGTATAAATAATTCTAATTAATTTCATTTAGTCAATAAAAAGGAGTTAAACTCAAATAAATAACAATAAAGGTAGCCAATTTAGGCTGTTTATCTGGTGTGACTACAAGGCTAGTGAAGGGGTTTACCACCTTGTGTTGGAATAATTCATGTTTTGCCTGTAAATAATGTTACATAGGGAAATTGCGGCTATTAAGCTCCACCTCCAGATGTTTAACTTAACCAGATGAAGTAGGTTATTTTTGCCTCTGAGAAATGTTCATAGATTTGAAACCATGACCTTTTTTTTATTTAGCATTAAAACAAAATAGAAGAAGTAACTTGAAACATGTATAAAGAAAAAGTAAATTCCTCTATCATGGCTGCTATAAATCTCAAACATTTTACCCATTTCATGATCCAAAACCTAACTTTACTTTAACTTACATTTACTCTTATCTAGTCTAATCTAGTCTAAATTTCCATTGGACACATTAGAATAAGATTTTAAAGAGTTAACATTGACTTTAAATGACTTGTTAGATGGATTGTGTAGCAGTGAAAGTTGGACAATGATGGGGCATGTTCGCTCTCCACCATTATGCATCTGTCCTGCATGACTCTGCATTTGTGTTTTGTTGTGTTTTACAGATATTTCATGTTAACTTGGTAAATGCCACAAGCAGAGCTGAGGATGTATTACCCATTTGTTATGAATCAGAATTTAATCAGCACATGTGTGACAAACCAATTCAGACTACTGGTGGTTTTAACATCTTTGTGATTGTTAGATTTGGAGTAAAAATGTTGTTGTTTCTGCACAAATATGCTCCTAAAAATTGGTTTTCTCATGTGGCACAATTGAGATTTTTTTGTTTTTTTTTGCTTTAGTTTTTGTGTCCTCCTTTACTTTCTATTCTTCCTCCTCATCACACCTGCCTGATGTCTGGTTTTTGTATCTGTGTTGCTGATGTTACGTGAGCAGCATGAAGAATCAGTTTGATCCACCTGCTGGCTGCAAAAAAGCGCACCTGCAAAAAAAATGAGAATCACGCACACTGAACTCGCAGGTAATTTCGGACATTAGATCAAATACAACTTGGGCTTACACCTACAGCATGTAATACTATTAGGAAGAACAGAATGGAATTCAAATTATCAATACAAAAATAGCAATTGTGTCGATATAACTGATATATACAAATAACTGAAAACATCTAAGTTATGTTTCTTTTCCCGTCTTTCAGTTCCTTTTTAGCAAAGACTCTATTTCTGTTCATTTTGTTGAGTAAAGTGAATTTCTGACCCTAGAAACGATGGGAAATTCCCCGGTGTGGGATCATTAAAGTCTATCATATCTGTATTATGGCGCGTTTTAGTGCATGTATGATAGGAAAACATTTTACAATGAAATATGCAATATCACACAGTATGAGAATATAGAAAATAAAAAAGGAACCGTCTTGATACAAGATACGTCTTGATGCAAGACATTTAATGTAAGTTTTAGTGAATGTTGTGATATTTAAATACTTAAGTTTAGGCAACAAAAATACTTAGGGTTAGTAAAACATCAGGGATCGGCTTAAAAAGTCACGTAAAACTACTAAAACGAGGACGTAACAAGATGTCACAGATGTCATTGTGTCACGGACTAAGGTCTGTAAAACTTGGCTAATTTCTAGATGACTGTTGACTTTTGGCTTCACATGGGACATGATCCCCGGTGTTCGTCTCTTCACTCTGTCAATTAACTTTCTAATTTGCTCTCGTGATAATTACTACAACCACGGGAGGTCCTGCGTAACAAGAAATCATACGGTCATTTTCCTGGGTGAGGACGGGCTGACACGTCAATAAGTGCATATTACACTGTAGTGTGACAGAAATCATTTGGATACACGGAAACCTTTGGTTTAAGACAATATTAAAGCTTATCTGCCGTTTTGTTCAGCCTGGACCATATTTTCCTAAGTTTTTGTGTCTAAGTGACTGATGGGAACAACAATCATTGACATCGGTCCAGTATTAAGCGAGATCGCTGCAGTCGGCAGCAGCAAAACAAGCTACAATGTGAGTTAATAGGACAAGTGTCCAGCTTGTATTTACCTTCACAGAAGTGCTCGTTTTGCCGCTGACAGGCTCAGATTATTATTCTAAGTGACTGACAACATTTTGGAAAGGATCCCTTCAGAGACAGACCTTTAAAACCTCTTTGAAACCTTTCTGTTTAACCAGAAACAGCTCTGAAGTCGCTAGCGCTGAACCCACCAGACTCCATTTAAAAAAAGGAATAATTTTAGCGCATATAGAGCCAACGTATTTTGACATCTTAATTGGTAAACTATGTGTTTATTTCAACCAAAACTAGAGTTATGATGGCTGGAAAAGTGGAAAGACGATTTTTTGGGGTTTCTGTTGACTTTGAATAAAGTGTATTTTACAATGCTGAAATTACTGTTTATTTACCAAGTCTGATGGGTTTAGCGAACAAAATTTGGTGGAAGTTTTTATGTTTTAAAACAGGATCAAACTCTTTAACTTAACTTTAAGTTCTTCTGAAGCAAAATTGTCCAGCGTAGGTTTATCACCCCTCACGCTGTTCCTCTCCCACCTGCAGAGTCATCAGTAGATTTTAACAGTGCATGACACACTTTTGCTTCCAGTGTGTTCTTGTCTCATGAAATTTAATGAAATGAGCGTAGTGATCAAAATGCAAATGAGACTTGTGCTTTCCCAGCATGAAAGGATTACACAGAGAAGACATGACTGAAAACAGAAAGAGACATTTACCTTGAACTTAAATGTTTTTGCAACTTGTGAAATGTTACTAAAGCACAGTTTTCACTACCTAAGTGAACGGTTGTTGTACACCTAATCCTTTCATGTTGGAGTTTGTCATTACACTGAATCTTTGTCGCAGTGTTCATGCTCATTTTGTGACGTTTAGTGGCCCATTGTCATGTCCGTCATGGAGCTGTAATCCAACGTGTCAGTCTGTAATCTGTGCATGCCTAACCGTCGCAGCTGAACGCCCGGTAACTCTCCTGTCTGCTCCTAACCCTCGCTGTCTTTCTCACCTTTTCCTGTCTGTCAAAGTCCTTGCCATGTATGAGAATGTTTTAAAGTGCCCCACTCCCGGCTGCTCTGGACGGGGTCATGTCAATAGCAACAGGAACTCGCACCGCAGGTGAGTGAGCGGCCTCCAGCCGGGCCGCTAACAGCTGAATAACACACAGATTTACAGTGCAGTGTACTGTACGTTTGTGTGTTGTTTGATGGAGAAGTTTAAGATTAGTGTCATTTCAGTGCTAACAATTGGTAGCACTGTAGAAAATTGTAAAAAGTGAGATTTCCATGTCTTTTTTGGTTATAAAGCAGGTTGATGTGCTGGATAGATACAAATACTGTGAAAGAATTAAAACCCTCAATCCACAGAGAAACACATCTGTACGGCTGCGATGTCACAACTATACTATATATAAGTTGAAAGGTTCCCCTACCATGCCGTTACAGTCATTAGGATAGGAATGACCTGAAAAAGGCTGACCAATTGGAGCAGATCAGAGCCGGTCTTAAAGAGACAGGCGCAAAAATGGAGCGTTTCAGACAGAGGGTGAATACAGGTATAGTCTGACAGACAGTATGAGAAAAATAAAGTGTTTTTTTAACATCAAAGCACATAAGCATGTTCTAGTAGGAAGAAAAAATGTAAATGTCAACCTGTAAATGAGCATGATTTGGGACCTTTAATTAGACTCAAATTTATTGTTGACATGATGTGTAAAAAGAGAATTCCCTAACGTTTCAAACACTAAACTAGACACTTTATATTGAAAATGAAACACAAGTCAGCAAGTGCATTCCTCAGCAAGCTTCAAGTCGTCAAGGGCAAGTCCAAGTGTTTGAGAAAACTAAGTTGGTTGTCTTTTAGGCTCTGAGTGCTGAGCATTAAATGACTTTCAAAGCTGTTATTAGCTGTTAAGTGTTTTTTTCACAATTAAGACCAAGATTTGACCAGGCCAAAACATTGTCTTAAGTCAAATCTCTGACATCAAGTCTTTGTTGATTTCATTGGATAATAAAAGTTGTCATATCTTTATAATTATGGTGGCGTGCTCTTCCAGATTTAAAATCAGAGGGAAAAAAAAAGGCAAATTTCTCATTTAAGATGAAAACTAAGATGCCAGACTAAACTCTCATAGGAAGTTTCTTATTACAAACTAAGATGCCTTTTTTCACCCACTAATGTTGCAGTTTTTGTCCTAAAATGAACTGTCGGATTTGCAGCAGTTATCTGGATCCTGATTCCACAAATTGCCAATTTCCTTCTAAAAATTGATCTCTGTTTCTATTGCCTTCATGCAGAAATGTTGGAACATTTCCCGGTTTAGATGAATGGGGGAAAAGGGGCTTGGATTTAAATAGTGCCACGATTGAGCTGAAGGTGTGTCTGCCTCACAGCAGCAGTTCAGCTGTTTAACAGGCAGAGCAGAGCATCTCTCTCTCACACACACACACACACACACACACACACACACACACACACACACACACTCTTTTGGATTATGTAAAGTGGTTAGGATTCACACTCATTTTCTCACACATACGTAGAAGCTCAATTCACAGACACACACACTGTTTTATAAACCCACACACAGTCTTATTGGATCACACACTCTTACAAATTAGCTCACAGACAGCAGCATACGTGCGCTGGCAGACAGAGAAGCACACATGCACACGCACACACACACTCAGACGTGGCTGCAGGGTGTGTTATGTAGCACAGCTCCACTGGGAGAGGAAACAAAGCGGTAGCTAGCTTAGCTTAGCTGCTGTTAGCTACCAGCTCACACAGCTTTCATGTCTTGCAGTCGCCATGGAAACGCTCTCATAGCAGCAGCAGCAGCAGCCGCTGCCGTGCTGATCTGTCACACACTCTTACCATCCTTAACAATGTGTGTGTGTGTGTGTGTTGGTAAAACAGCATTTCATTCCCTCCGAGTATGAAGTGATTATGAGTTGCCCCGAGCGACAGAAAGAGGGAGAAGCAGGACTTTTAGATTTTAAATACAATACTGTGTTTCATGCAATCCATTTCTCCTATCCCCTGCATTCACAGTAGAAAAAAACATGTCAGCAACATCATTTACTGTCTCTACCAGAAATACCACAGAGCTATCGGTCTGTTTGCTGAACAATAGGAGTTTTCAGGAGCTGAAACAACATGATGTACATTTCAGTCAAAAAAGACTTTTGATTTTTGTATTTCCTTGTTTAGAAGTAACACACTTGCCGTTGTTGCAGCTTCTTGCCTTTGTTCCTGTGAAGATTGAGTAAATGTCAATTATGGACCGAAGCGGCTGCTAAATAAAAGTAATGTACTCTAATTAAAGCAATAATTGCAGATACAGCAAGCGATGGAAAGTATTAGACTTGTGTGATCT
Source organism: Etheostoma perlongum (assembly GCA_026937815.1). Taxonomy (NCBI): domain Eukaryota; kingdom Metazoa; phylum Chordata; class Actinopteri; order Perciformes; family Percidae; genus Etheostoma; species Etheostoma perlongum. Next base: position 3,610,538 of record CM049388.1, on the reverse strand, counting down.
GCACAGCTGCCTCTGGGGTTACACTTGACAAAGAACGGAGAGAAACTGCTACCAATGCCGAGGGTGTTGCTTACTTACGCTCGTCTTTGGGATTTGATGTGAAGTGACACGATGTTATAGAAGTGTTTTGACTGCGAACGCTCCAGAAAACAGTGTTGGTGTGCATCCGTCCTCCAGGCTTTTTATTTCCAGCTGCGAGTCAACCAATGAGTAAACAGCCAGTCAGAAAGGAAAGCCCTTACTACGCAGTAAGTTAGTCATTGAGCAGTTAATAAAGAATCAAGCCAGTATATAGTATAACCAAGGGGGTCAGCCTCTGCTCTCTGAGTGTAGCTCCCATGGCGCCATTTTAATGCTACGAAGCACTCACCCGCGTTAGTATTCCATTGACCGCCATTCATTTTTATTTTGACAGCGAATAACTTTACATCTGATGTGTTTAAAGACTCTATTTGTCCGTTGTTTATTTCTAAAGAAACATGACAATATATAAAAGGCTATATTACCTTGTAGCTCACGTTATTGCTCCGTAGCAGACGTTTTTGTAAAAATAGGCTAATGATTGTGTCGTAACCACGCAACTTGCTGTCGCATAGTCGACAAATCACCGCCAAAACCAGACCGTCACGGCGGCTCGTTCTGAATAAGATCTCGGTTTTACGAAAATAGTTCACGAAACGTGTTTCTGAAGACATTTTAAGGAGAAATGGGCCGTGCAGTTGCTGAATCTGTCTTCATTTTAGATCGACAAAGGTCAGTTTAAAAGATTTGTGTCCGATTTTGAGAGACTCTAGTCACGCTCATCCCGCTCCTCGTTTCCGGGTTAGCTCTCCACCAATCAGATTGGTTATAGAGTCCGACTGCCCGCCTTCCGATTCAACATGTCAAATCGGCCGAAATGAAGGCCGCTGACGACGACACAACACACACACCAAACAGACTCGAATCAGCGATAATCGGGTTGGTGTGTCAGCGCCTTAAAAGACGCCCTGCTGATAAGTGGGCACAACACTACCAGAATGCATTGCACTCCTTGCTCACTAAAGACAATGAATGGGAAGCAGGGAAATGACGTTGCCAATGGACATGCACCATTAGTCAGTAAAAAAGTCAAACCCTCAGTCAGTAATCCAGTCAAACTTTAAGTTTGTAAACCAGTCAGTCAGTCAGTTAACCAGTCCCACTTCGTCAGTCATCATATACGCCATATTAAATCCATAATTCATTTATAACTGCCGTTACTGACAGAAGAACTGCTCTTCAGCCAGATGCTTTGTGTGTGTGTGTGTGTGTGTGTGTGTGTGTGTGTGTCCCTCCCTCCTCCAGTCTGTCTGGCTGTCCCATCGCTGCTGCAGAGAAGATGGCGAAGGTCCACGAGAAGATCCTCCCGACTGACACCGGTAGCAAGACCAATCAGACGTCAGACCGCGTTCTCAGGTACCACCAGACCCACGTTGAGTGAGACCAGCTTTAAGATAACGGGTTTGAATAATAATGATCTGTTTTGTCGTGCAATGAGGCATTTAAATCTACACATATACCAAAAACTTGAAGAATTTACAAATTGTTTCTTAAATCAGGGATGCTGAATGGTGCAGTGCAGTCCCCACACTTAGCAGCTACGGATCATGTGAACTTTAATGAAATGGGGACGCTCATTAGTGGAGTAAAGCTGCGAAACAGTCCAGCCTTGCCCCTTTAAAAAGTCCAATAAAACTAAGCAGCTTCAGCAAATGTCTTAAGATTTCATTTGTGTGTGTCTTTTACATAAAAGGATGTCAAATGGTGCAGCGAAGTCACCAGCACATTAAATCAGCCCTGTTCCCTTTCTGGGTTGTCTGGGAAGTTTATATTTTTAAAGTTTTTAACAGAATCTCGAACCCTCTTTTGCTTCTGGTTTCCTTTCAGGCCAATGTGTTTCGTCAAGCAGCTGGAGATTCCTCAGTACGGCTACAAAAACAATGTTCCCACCAGCACGCCGCGCTCCAACCTGGCCAAAGAGCTGGAAAAATACTCCAAGACGAGCTACGACTACGGCGGCTACGACAGCCAGCATGGCGGCTACGGGAAGAGAGGCCCGACATCCAAGTCCCACCACGGGCGAGACACCTCCCCGAAGGGATACGATGGTAAGAAAAAACCCATCAATCATCATTTATTGATCCTCTTTCTTCAGGAGTTGACTTTTCCTGGTGGAAAGAAATATGTCATAGTGGGTGGCAACAACACAAAGATGCTGCCTCTCCAGTAAAATAAGAATAACAAGTAGTAACGAGAATACACAGGTGTCGATATTTAACTGAAAATAATACGTCAAATTCTTAATCCTGTTTTATGTTTATTGATATGCTAAATTCTTAAGCTCCGGCAAACATAAAAAAAACATTGAATTGAATTCATGTGTTTTTAGTCTTAATTCTTAAAATCAAAAAATCAAAATGAGCCTAAAAAACAGATGAATAAAACCTGCAAAATGAGCCCGCTATGTAGGATTTCCATTCATTTTCCCATTGTAGGGAGAACATTTTAACACACGCACGTGCGCCCACACACACACACACACACACACACACACAGTTCTCTTTGTTATTCCGTAGCGCTGAATACGCCGGTGTTTTCTGCCTCTCCACATGGCTAGAGTGAGAGCAAAGCAGAGTTATGGAAATGCCAAGCCAAGAGCCTGTGTCCTCTGAGCAGTGGATAGAGAGAGATGGATGGAGGGAGGGAGGGAGCGAGGGAGGGAGGGAGCGAGGGAGGGAGATTTAGGAGGCGAGCCCTGTTTCTTTGGCTGGGAGCCATTAGTGAGACGCAGGCAAGAGGGCTTTTTAGACGAGGTGCCTGCGCTCCCCTCTCCGTCACGACTCCCTCCCTCCTTTTCCAACATCCTTCCCTCCATCAGCATCACTCCAGCCTGCCGAGCCCCAATTCAACCATCGCACCATCGCACCATCGCTGTTTCTTTCTCCCTTTTTCTTTGTTCCCACAGCTGCCTCCCTTATCTCCTCCATCTGTCTTTATTTTCCTCTCCCCTTCTACACAACACATCTAGTGTTATTCTATATTTTAATTGTTGTCAACTAATCGAAAAAAGCAAAGCCAACAATGTATTTGTCCGTCTTTCGTTACTTTCCAACTTCTGGTCTGTGCCCATTCCCTCCTAGTGACATTTTTAAATCGTTGTTGGGCAAAAAACACTTCTCCATAGTTCATCATTTAATTTTTTTTCATAAATCAATGCTATTCGTCACCTTTTACGTCTGTCTGCGAGTTCTACAAATATTTAAACAGTGACGAGACGATTTCATCTATAAGGTATAGCTCAAATGTTTTCAAATAAGCCTTTTTCTATTTCCTGAAAAACACCTGACAGCGACAATATGTAGTTTTAGATATTCAGATATAGTCCACTGTAGTTTTCATCAAACAAACAGGAAACAGTAGAAGAAAGGGTTTCCTGGGGACTATTTTCAGCAGCGGATTAATCCACATTGGGTGCTCTAGTCAATATTTGTGGCAGCAGGACGGGGTATGTGTATAGGTAGTCTCGCATTTCCAGCTCCTCCACAGTGCTGTGGAGAAAGGCCTGGCTACACCACAGATGCATTCTGGGAGAGGAAAAAAAAAAGGCTTTAAACCAATCACAATGTTCTTTGGGCGACGCTAGGCTCCGGACGCAGCGACGGTGGCTCTGCAAAATCTACGCAAAAGAAAACGCTGCATACAATATTAAAATAAGTGAACTGTTGACACAATACAGTGGCGTGAGCTATTTAAATCAGCTGATACATGGTTACATCTCATTATCTCTTACCAGAGTATCTCCGTGTGTACTTCGTCCACAGCAATCCCAGAGAGTTAACGCCGTGAACATATTCTTTGTAAATCGTTACAATTATTCCCTGAAAGAACCAAGCAGGTCTGCCTTGTTGCATGATACTAGCGTGTAGCTTGAAGTTTGTTTTTGTTTGTCATGGAGAACAGAGTTTTGCTTTCCGCTTATCCAGTAAATGTCATTGCTGCAGACTAGTGTCCATGTAGTCCCGCATTAGCCTGTGTCCCCTCCACAGCGCTGCAGGGGAAACTCTGGCTAGTCCACACAGCATTGCGGGGCGGGAGAAAAACATGCTCTGGTTTATTGGGATGGGTTTAGGGGGAGCGTGTATGTGAGTGAATGTCTCTCTCTTTTGCATTGTCCAGTCCTACCGAGGGTGGGGACCTCAGATTGGACAGATAGTCTAGCTAGCTGTCTGGATTTACCCTGCAGAGATATGAGGACCAGGTAACCATAGTCCTCAGATTGGACAGATAGTCTAGCTAGCTGTCTGGATTTACCCTGCAGAGATCTGAAATCCACCAGAGGTTAGAACGCCAACACAAAGAAAGAGGAAGGTAATAGATACGTCTGGATATAGTGCTATAGACTAGCGTTTAGGTAGTGATCTCACTCAGTGCAACGATTTGGCTCAATGATGTTCATATGGCACAGAAAACAAAATTATATCCGGCTGTGATACACACACAATAGTTGTTGGTAAATACGTTCACTGTTGGCATTGGACTACTACAGAATGTCCCTTTCTGTTCATCAGTCTGTCTAGTTGCTCGTTTTCAAACACATGAGAAGCTCTTTTTCAAATTTTTCATCCATCTGCTGCACAGTTTGGCTGAACGCCAGCCCCAATCTAACAAATCAACCATACGCGTGCGTGTGTGTGCCTCCTCTTAGCTAAGCGCTACTGTAAGACGTCGAGCCCGGCCAGCAGTACGACGAGCAGCTACGCTCCCAGCACCAGCAGCAGCCTGAGCTGTGGAGTCGGAGGTGGCGGAGGAGGAGGAGGAGGAGGAGGAGGAAGCAGCGCCAGCAGCACCTGCAGTAAAAGCAGCTTTGACTACACCCACGACATGGAGGCGGCCCACATGGCGGCCACAGCCATCCTGAACCTGTCGACCAGGTGCAGGGAGCTCCCGCACGCTCTGGGAGGGAAACCCCAGGACCTGCTGACACAGGTAGTCTGAGGCGGTGTGCACAAACACGTCATTCATCACACATTCATTCATACACATAAAAAATACAACATTACAATAATTGTCAGATCATCACTTTGATAATTAACCCTGCTGTTGTCCTGGGGTCAAATTTGACCCGTTTACAAAAACTTTCTATATCAAAACTATGACAAAAGAACGTTGAAAAAAGTGACTAATGTTGAAAAAAACTACAAAAAACAGGAAGAAAAAAAAAATATCAACAAAAAAAATCTTTTTTCAAACGCTGAAAAAAGTGCCCCAAAAAACATTTGGGAAAACAAGTTGGTTTAATTCAAAATCCATCGACATTGGTCGTCTGGTATATGACTTGACTGTCTCTCACTTGGACTCGGTCTTGACTTGGACTCGGTCTTGACTTGGACTCGGTCTTGACTAGTTCTGGTCTTGAACTCGACAAAGGTTGTCTTGACTACAGCACTGAATAGGATATACTGTATGTAAGATATCAAATAAAGTCTTCAAAATTAGATGGATAAAAGTTTGACTAATGCTCATCATAGCGAGTTTTCATAGAAGAATTCAGGTTTATTACAACTTTAGTCTTACTTTGCATTGTTTTGACCATCTTTTCTATCAGTAGTGATAACAAATGTACCCACATACCTAAAAGTTGAGATCTGGGAACGGGATGAAATCACTAAAAGATGGGTCACAAGCAGACAGACGTTCAGACAGGTTGTAAACTTATTTCGAAGAAAAACAAAGGCGATTGGTAATCAAATTTGAGCCAAACTGTCTGTTTCAAGCATCTATCACAGTTTACAGATTCACGTCTTGGTTTAACTTTGAACTACTAGGGATCATTATCAACACTTCATATACGCACATTTGCTGTTTTACCTCTGGAAAAAGTAGTTTAGATAATCATGATAAACTGTTTCTTCCCATGTTTTCCATGTTTCCAGATCTCAGCAGTCAACTTGGTGAGTACAATGTTATTATTACTGCTAGAAATTAAAGCCTAAACTATGAAAACATAACCCAAGTCTAATTTAAACGAACACTATGCTTTAAGGGTTCGTTCATACTGGCAGTTAATCGGAATCTGGGTTATGAACATTATATGAACCCAGATCTGGACCAGGTAGTCTGAGATTGATATAAATCAAACTTTTGCACGATACCCAGATACCCAGATACCCAGACCGATACTGACATTTTGAGGCAGATATTGATATCTGAGAGTGGAGAGGGAAAATCTAGTGATGATATTTCAGCCATTGTTTTTTTTTTACATTAACACGTAACATAAATGCACATTTTTCACAGATTTTATACTTGAAGATCAGTTTATCAGTCAGGTGGAACATTGACGAGTAGACTGACTTATAAACCTGGCCATGAGGGTATTCTGCATATCTTGAGATGTCAAACTTTTAACAGAAAACTGAACGTGGGACATGAAGTTTGAAGGACGTGGGTATTTAGAGGAAGGGTGCATGGGTGGTAGGATGTACAGGTGAAAACTACTTTGTCAGAACTCCTCCTAGACCGTAGGTCTGATCGGCACAAAATTGTGCACGTAGACTCAGTGGACGCTCATGAATACAACTCATCAAAATAGTTTTGATAATCCAAATGCTGTAGAGGAACAACTTCCTGTAGGTTGCAGTCAAAACAGGAAGTGTGTCTCCACTGAGACTATGTGCAAAAATAAGAGGGTAAGCGAGCGTCTACAAAGCGTAGCTCCTATGGCGCCATTTTAATGCTACAAAGCACTCACCCGCCGTTAGCATTCCATTGACTTCCATTCATTTTTGCACCACTTTGACAGCAATTATCTTTACATCTGAAGTTGTCCATTGTTCATTTCTAAAGAAACACAACAATGTAGAAAAGGTTACATTACCTTATAACTCACGTTATGGCTCTGTAGCAGATGTTTTTGTAAAAATTGGCTAGGGATTGTGTCACAATCACGACAAATCCCCGTATTGTCAGGAAAAGCACGCAAACAGTTTTGATTTCCATCAGCTGTTTAGGTTTAATTACTAATGTTAACCAGCATGTTAGTTAGCAGTAATTAGCCTGTGTATATGTTATCTCCTAACATATACCTATGCTCTCCGTCTCTGCTGATTGGGAATGATTGAGATTTCTCTTGCACAGCTACCAGAAGACTTACAGCTTTCAGACAGGTTGCCCACGTCACATCTATGTCATCAAGCTCAGTTGGAGGCTGCGCAGTAACGCTCAGCATCACCGGGAAAGAGCTTCTAATAGATTTTACTAGTCTCTGTTGGTCCACTTCTTTAACTGTCTATGTGTAAGAAGAATTGAAACAATTAGCAATATAGCAATACATGCAAAACGTACTTTTGGAAATCCTCCTAGAACGTAACTCTGCACGAAAATTTGCATTTAGACTTGTGGACCCTGATGATAAAAACTTTGATAATCCAAAAAATGCAGAGTTGTAGAGGAACAACTTTTTGCAGATGGCAGTCAAAACAGGAAGTGTTCTGATTACACGACTCAGTCGTTCCCCATGTTCCCCTGATGCTGTTGGCAAAATATTGAGAGAATCAACCACTAGGTGGCACCGTTTCTCAGAATTTTGAGAACATGCTAGGTGGGCATTTGTTGCAAAAAAACATAAACAATATTCTTCCAAACTACTCTTTATTTCATTTAGGGGCGACTTGCATTGCTTCCGCGGACTGGCGGCGGCAACCTGCTCCGTGGGCCTTGGTTCATAACTGCTTGCAGTTCTAGAATTTAATCTGTAACTTGTGAGTCCCCTAACTTTATGAAAGTGCAATGAAAGAATTGTGACCAACTTAGAAAATGTTGCTTTTATGCACCGACCCTCAAGATTGTTCACCGGTATTGTATTCAGTTTAAGGCCACACCAGTGATCGTCAGATCCTTACCCTGCCTCTCTCCATCAGAGTCCGGTTGGCAACCTGGAAGACAGCGGTGCGGTGGAAGTGGCCGGTCAGCCCAGCGGTCCGGAGGACAGCGGGACAGTGTTAACCCCCCTGGAGCCGATGTCGCCCCAGCGGCAGGCACTGCTCAGCAGCCGCTGCTACCAGCTGAGCGACACCGACTGCTGGGACCTGCCCGTCAACTACACCAAGATCAAACGGCTGGGGGACGAGCAGGACCACAAAGAGGTAACGGGAAGGTCCACGTTACATTAATCTTGCATTGCCAGACCATCCTCCAGAGCGCTGAGGAGGAAGGTCTGGCCAGTCCCCACAGCATTCTGGGATGGGAGGAAAACGTGCTCTGGTTTATTGGCATTTCTTTAAACCAATCACAATCGTTATGGGCTAATCGGACGGAGCAACGTAGCAAATAGCCTCGGGAAGGAACTTGTTTTGGTGGAACATGTACATTTTAAAGTATTTTTAGTCGTGCAACAGAAAACTCAGATTGCCTGATAGCGGTCTGGATTTACCCTGTAGAGATCTGAGGAGCACTTAACCCTAGTCCTCAAAAATCCACAGGGGGTTAGAAAGCCAACACATAGAAAGCGGAAGGTAACGGACATCCGGTGGAATTTCCGGCAGCACCTAAACAATCCCAGAAATGAAGTGTCAATATACATTCACGTCACAAAACAACATCAGCAGATCCGTCAGTGAGTTTATATCCAAAGTACTTCAGCAGTTTGTAGATGAACAGTCATGTTTGCACACATCAATAAATTCTTAGGTAATTTCTATACAATAGATTCCATTTAAACTGTTCAAAAGCAGATGAATGTCAGGTATATGCATTGAATAAGTGAGATGAAAATGTAAAAATTGAATAATTTTTCGACCCAATTGAAGCTCTAAAAGCTACTCATGCTCGACACTGCCACCTAATTTAATATTTAGGCAGCCGGTTTCCTAATCAAGCCAAGTAAGGACAATTTGAGGCATAAAATTGAGAGACTTAGGGAGTTTATATTAAAGGGCGCAGGCATAGATTAAGAGATGATTGCGCTTTAAAAGCTATTTAAAGGGAGGATTGTCCAATGATGCGTAGCAGAAAAGCACCACAGAAATGTTGTAGACTTTATTTTGCAAGGGCGTATTTTTGGTTGCTTTTGTGGGTTTGGAAAGGTCCAGTATGTGTATTTGTACAACTTCGCTAACAAAAGGCATATACACTGCACAGAACGATGGTGCTTGCCAAAGTTGTACATCCCAGTGCGGTTTTTGTTGTTATTCTTCACCCTGGAGCCACTAAATAGAAATCGTTCAGCACTGCAGCCAAATAATACGGGAAAAAAAAAACAGAGACCAAGACAATTGCTGTAAAAGAGAAAATGTTGATTAAGTTTTAAAAACTTTGATATTAAAGGAAGTGTGTCACAGCCAGTGCAGAGAGGGAGTTTAAATGTTATAAGTGACAATCAGGCGGCATGAAGCTTATCTGAATCAGATCAAGATTTGTATTTATCAAACAACTAAGAAAGTTAGGAAAGGAAAGAATAAGACGCATTCTCAACAGGGGCGGAGGCAGTGCTTCATTTACGGAAGCTACGGCAGGTGTACGATTTTCCAAAAATGAAAGTTGAAAGTTGCAGAGCAAATTACGACATCCTTTAAAGATGACTTCCTGTTTTGTTCTCCAGCTGTCTTCATCATTCTGAAACCAGAACACATCATTTGTCTTATGTTACTTTAAGTTACATAGCGTACGTAGGGTAGCAATTGGGTGTAAAGGCAAGGCAGCTTTAATTGTACAGCCCATTTCTGCAACAGTGCAATTCAAAGTGCTTTATATAAAACATTAAAGAGCAGTTACAAACAATTAAAAATATAAAAACAGGTAAAATACGAGAATGAACAGTGCAGTGTAAGAAATGAAAAATTATTTAAAGCGTCAAAAAGAAAGGTCTTCAGACTTTATTTTAAAGAACTGAGAGTTGCGGTGGATCTGCAATTTTCTGGAAGTTTGTTCCAGATATGTGGAGCACAGGAACTGAACGCTGCGTCCCCTGTTTGGTCCTGACTCTGGGGACAGAAAGCAGACCCGTCCCAGACCACCTGAGATCAGATCAGAAATGTACTTTGGCCCTAAACCGTTTTGTGCTTGATGAACCAACAGTATTTTGAAATCAGCAGCGTCTGAATCAGCTGCAGCTATCTGACTAAACGCACCACTAAACAGCAATTACTAATCTTGAAACCTGTTTTTAGTTTACAGAATAAATGGCGATATGTATAATTAGTATGACAAGTGCAGACACTGGAGATGCATGAAATGTGATGTTTTGTGCTGCTAGTAGTACTTTGAAACTACTAAATATACACACACACACACACACACACACACACACACACACGTATATATATATATATAAAATCACTCCAGAACATCTGAGACCCTAACAGGCTATCTTCAACCTTTTTTCAGAGTATTTTCAAAGATAATACATGTGAAAGCATTTATTCTAGGAGCAAACATAAAAGGAGGTTTTTTTTTACTCAAGTTTAAATTCTACTTTTAGCCGCTTGATAAATAACCCGGTTGATAGGCTGGATGCAGCGTTTCTCTCCTGCAGCCTCGGTGCGCTCTCATGTGGTTGAACGCAGCACTGCGTCAGCTCTGCTCACGCCCAGCAGCTTTCTGAATGAACGCTTCAGGAGCACCAGCACGGTGCATTAAAATGCTGAATTACACCACTAATACATAAGTAAAACACGATAGATCATCTGCACGCTTTAAAATCCTCCCTGATCTGCTATCACACAGAGCAATCCATGCAGCAAATAGCTACATTTGCCTCGTTGGATTCAGAGCGCTGAAGTGAAAGGTTTTAATCAGGAGAGTAATTGCGTTTGTTAATGAATCACGACATTACAGAGGAGACCGGAGCCTGGAGCTGATGGGATATTCTTCAGACAGTCCTGAACGATTTCTGCTCCCGAACAGAGGGGGGGTAACGTGTGGACTACAGAGCAGACTGCAGCGCTCAGACACAAAGGCTTCTGTGCTTCTGGTGCAGCAGCACTTTAAACTAGTTAACTGGAGCTGATATATCTCACTGAAGTATTTATTCCATATACTCAGACCTTCATTCCATATACTCAGACCTTCATTCCATATACTCAGACCTTCATTCCATATACTCAGAACTTCATTCCATATACTCAGACCTTCATTCCATATACTCAGACCTTCATTCCATATACTCAGACCTTCATTCCATATACTCAGACCTTCATTCCATATACTCAGACCTTCATTCCATATACTCAGACCTTCATTCCATATACTCAGAACTTCATTCCATATACTCAGACCTTCATTCCATATACTCAGACCTTCATTCCATATACTCAGAACTTCATTCCATATACTCTGACCTTCAGTCCATATACTCAAGGTGCATTCATTCCATATACTCAAACCTTCATCCCATATACTCTGACTTTCATTCCATATACTCAGACCTTCATTCCATATACTCAGACCTTCATTCCATATACTCAGACTTTCATTCCATATACAGTACTCAGACCTTCATTCCAAATACTCAGACTTTCAGTCCATATACTCTGACCTTCAGTCCATATACTCAAGGTTCATTCATTCCATATACTCAAACCTTCATCCCATATACTCTGACTTTCATTCCATATACTCAGACCTTCATTCCATATACTCAGACCTTCATTCCATATACTCAGACTTTCATTCCATATACAGTACTCAGACCTTCATTCCAAATACTCAGACTTTCAGTCCATATACTCTGACCTTCAGTCCATATACTCAAGGTTCATTCATTCCATATACTCAAACCTTCATCCCATATACTCTGACTTTCATTACATATATTCATGGTTCAGTCAATATACTTTTATTCCAAATATTCAGACATACCACGATGGGCTGATCTGGTGGTGCTGTAGATACATGTACGTATACATACATGCCATCGAAAAAGAAAACAGGCTCTTGAGATTGTCAATACTGTCCAACTATAATAATAATTTGTCAAATGATTCCTTTCCATTTACTGAACAGCACATTTATTTCAAAGTGAATGCATTTTTTAAAGCCTCTGTAGATTATCTTTGGTCTGAATCAGGATGTACAGAAGCTGATGCTCATATTTCCCTTACGCCCAGTGTAGTCCAAACAATAAAAATATTAATAATTAAACCTAAAGATATTCTGTTTATTTTCACGTAAGATGAATAAAAGCAGCAAAACATCAACACGTTGAAGCTGGGAACTGAAATATTTCATTTTGTTCTGTCGATGGACTTATTGTTTCAGCTCTAATCGAGATCATAACTATTCATTTTTATCAAAATGAAGAGATTCCTTTTCATTAAACAAAAGATTATTCTTTATACATAAAATGACATTATGTGGTCATTTATTTCTTTCCTATAAGAATAAATACGCCTTGCCACCAAACATGCATTGTTGCAGTAAAGACAAGCTACAAAACACACTTTGTCACAATTTCAACGCTACTTATGGAACTGTGGACACACTAATGAAACCCTGCCGTGTGTTTTAATCATGTTGATCAAAAAAAGCTACTTAAACACACTGTGAATAAACACCAAAACAGTGTTTTGCTAAAGTTTAGCAGTTAACAGAGGAAGGTTCTTGTGTTTGAATGACTTTTAAAAGTTTTAAAGGGCTTAAAAAAGCTTAAATTACCACAAAAGTGTTTGTTCAGCCATGTGACAGAAGGGGTGATCGCTCATATATCCCGTTAGGGGTTAGGGAAAAATGTAATTTAAAAAGTAAAGCTGTCCCACAGAAGATAAAATGACAAACTACTTCTTAACAACAGTAAAATATCTGTCTTCCAATAAAATGTCTTGCAGTGTTGCAAATGAAGAACCTACCAGAAAGTTTTTCCTCTCGCCCAAATCAAAGCGAGATGTGTTAATGTGTTCACACGGAGCCCGTAGTGACGTGTCGTAGTCTTCTTATTTCTCGTCCCTACACCAGAGCGACGAGTTGGATCCCTTCCAGGAGCTGCTAGACGAGCAGCGCTACCCGGCCGAGGTCACCATGCCCAGCCCCAAACACCACAAGTACCCGCCCTGCAAGGAGAGCAAGAAGGAGCTCATCACGTAAGACTCACTACATGAACATGTACTAGTCCTAACCCATATCCCAAATCCCAAATGGGAAACTTGATCTGCAGTCAGCAGTCTGAGATAAAAAAACACATGCAAACAACATACAGATAAAGAAAACACAACAATACAAAGACCTGAAGCACAACAATGTTCCCTCTACGCCATGTGTACAACGCACTTCTACCCAACACCATGGAGGCCTCTAAATCTACGGCCTGAGGGGGGCGTTTCTAACTCAGAGCGAAGGGGGTGGTTTGTGCTGTCTGATATGGACTATATAGTACAAATGTTGGGTTTTCATTTTAAATTTTGACTCAGAAAAAACAAATTTCCAGTTAAACACACAGCTGTTTGGATCGTTTCCAGTTTATAAAATGGGAGGATTTTACTGCATTACTAATTGAGTAGATTGCTTTTAATACTTTAAGAACATTTTCCTGATTATACTTACATACTTTGACTTAAGTAACATTTTCAATGCAGGACTTTTACTTCTAACAAAGTATTTATACAGTGTTTGTTAGGGTTAGGGTTTGTACTTTTGCATCTTCCACCACTGCTCAATCGTCCCTAAAACCAGCGTTTTCATAGGACTACCTTGTCCTACATGGGAAAATGGTGCAGTACATATGAACATAATTATATAAAAACACAATACTGCTACAATTCTCCATGTCTCTCTCTCTCTCTGTGTCTCTCTCTCTCTCTGTGTCTCTTTCTCTCACCCCCAACCGGTCGAGGCAGATGCCCCCCCACCCTGAGCCATGGCTGCTCGAGGTTTCTGTCTCTTAAAGGAAGTTTTCCTTGCCTCTGTCCAAGTGTTTGCTCTTGGTGGGAACTGTTGGGTTTCTGTAAATAACATCACAGAGTCCGGTCTAGACCTGCTCTTTATGGAAAGCACAGTGAGATAACTGTTGTGATTTAGCGCTATATAAATAAAATTGAATTGAAAAATTGAATACAGTACCGAAAAGAAGAATGTATTTTTTATTTCAAGCTGCTCACCTCAAAGACACAAGACAGAAATGTTTCATTTAATTGAATCAAGTGAGGATGTTGTCGGTGTTGAGTTTGTGTCTCTTTCCCTGCTGCAGGTTGTCAAGCTGCCAGCTGGCCGACAAGAACATCCGCGGGGTGATGACGCCAAACCCACAAGAACTCAGGTGAGTCTACAAAGTCAATACTCCTGAGCATGTTCAGAGCAGGGCTGCAGTCAGGACCACTAAACAAAACCGAGCCTGTGGTTGAAAACTAGAAAAAAAAAAAAAATATGCCCCATGTCTTTTCTGAACACATCAAGGTCAAGGGAAGATTTAAAGAAAAAGGACTTAACAACATACAGGTTGTTTATTCGCACGCCCTCTATTACGATGCACAGGAGCGTTTTTTCATATCTAACCCAGAGAACGTAACAGGTTTTAAACACGTTGTGCAACAACCTTCCTAAGCAAAAAAGACTATTGGTCTGCAAGTCTGAGCAATGTGGAGGTTACAGAGTCCAAATGGGGGTCAAGTACATTGTTCAAGACCAAGACACTGTTAACGTTTGTGTCTCAGGTGTCCAACCCCCGGCTGCGATGGATCCGGACACATCACTGGAAACTACGCCTCCCACAGGAGGTACAGTACCCATCAGACTACAACTGGCTGCAGCCACGCATGGCGCTACAGCCAATTAAGATACAGCACTTCACTGCATATGTCTTTCTAACTTGGTCTTCTGTCCTGCAGTCTGTCCGGTTGTCCACGAGCCAAGAAGAGCGGCATCAAAATCCTCCACAGCAAAGAGGACAAGGACGACCAGGAGCCAATCAAGTAAGGTTTCTATATAGCTTTGATATAAAGCCTGGGAAGTCTCAGAAGGGGAATTATGAGAAATACGTACCCTCGGATTAGTAATGTTTACAGATAATACGCTCATTCCATTCCCTCAATTAATTAAATTAAGCTCTCATATTTTCCTTTCCAACCTCTGTCTCATGGAAGACAGCCATATACCTTCATCACATCCAGTTATACTGTTTTACAGCCAAAACCTGCAGTATATATATATATATATATATAAATAAAACAGCCAAGCAGTCTTTGGGGGGACTGCAGCGAATGAGCTTTTTTGGCTTCACTTCCCTAAGTCACTCCTGTCTGTTCTTGGCTTTGTGCTTTTGTCCTGTTGGAAGTTGAACCTTTGGCCCTAATAGCGCTGGATCAGGGGTTTTATTAAGGATATCTCTTCACTTCTTCCCACATCACCATTTAATCGTACTGTGCAGGTGATGATATAAGAGAACGCTTAGGATTGAATATATATATATATATATATATATATATATATATATATATATATATATATATATATAAAACAATAAAGTATACTTCTGCAACTTATGATTATTACCATTATTATTTAGGATTAATTGGTCATTTTTTGAGACCATTAAATGGTGGAAAATAGTTATTTCAGCCCAAAGTCTGAAAACTGCTTGTTTTGTCCAACTAACAGTCCGAAACCCAAAGATGTTCAGTTTAAACATACAAAACAGAGGAAAGCAGCAAGTGATTGTTGATGAATGACGATTAATTGATTATTAAAATTGTTGCTGATAAGTTATGTGTCTGTTGACTAATCAATTAATCCTGCAGTAGTTTGAAAATGTATATTTTGGATTAAGTTCTGCCTTTGGAGCTAAGTTTTTCTGTATTGATACCATTTTTATGACTAAATTCAAGGTTCATATTTCCTGGTGTGCAAACTATGGCTCTCTGCCTGTCGTGCTGTCGACAGACTCATCAATCTAATCTCTCTTAACATGCTGC
Organism: Etheostoma perlongum; assembly: GCA_026937815.1. Lineage (NCBI taxonomy): Eukaryota > Metazoa > Chordata > Actinopteri > Perciformes > Percidae > Etheostoma > Etheostoma perlongum. The sequence goes on along the minus strand of CM049388.1, from coordinate 3,594,621 downwards.
CTGTGTGCGCTGACCTTTCTAACTTTGGAAAAAAAATATATTTTGGAGAGGAGCTGTGGTCAGTCCTCCACTTCACCTCTGGCTCCCAGCAGGCCGAGCCCGCTAAAGGTTAGCGCCAGCGAGCGTTTGAGATTTTACTTAAAGCAGAGCCATAATGTTAAGCCAATAGGAGCTTGTGAATAATAAGTTCAGCTAGTGTCAGTCTGCAGCCAGCTGTTCCCATCCACCATCATCGTTAACAGTGGAATCATAATTAAGCTGAACCTGAGGTCGGCTGGAGAGCAGCGCGCCGGCGCTCGGCTCATTCTAATCAGCACAAATGTCACGGCGAAGGGCGTTCTGGGATGCAGGAGGCAGAGCAGGCTGGCTGGAAGTTGTCACCGGCAGAGCAAGGGGTGTTGTCCTGCTCGCCATTAAACCGCTGAGGCCTTAGGGCCCTGGAGGGGGGAGAAGGAGGGATATTGTAGGAGGTGAGTCCTCCCTCCATCAAATGAGTAGTGAACAGATACTTTTTTTTTTATCTGCACCACTTTTTCATAGCTCAACAGCTACACTTTGCATACAGTACGTACTGTAAAAGGATAACTTTTACCAAAACATTATCCAAATGCTCCATCAGGTTTTAGATTGGTTTGCTACCTCTCAGACAGCCATTGGTTTCAATTCATTCCCATTTGCAGACTTTAAACTTACAGCAGACACATCATAGTCATAGTCAATAACTTTTCATCAAACTTTTGTTATTGTAGCTTGGTAATGCAATTGAAAGCCAGGACCATTCTTTGAGGAGACATATTGATTTCTCTTATGGCAATCCAAAGTTGCAGTCCGACAGATCAGTTTTGGATAGCAAAAGATTAATACGTTTTTTTTTTATTATACGACTTGCAGAAATTGCAGTGTATGCAATGACATTTAGTATTAACAAATAATGTTCCCGTTGAAAACGTGCCTGTGGGGAACGGGCCGATTGCTCGGCCTGTGGCAGCCATTAAGCTAACTGAAATAACACCATGCCAATCGCTAGGTATGGTGAAGGGTATGTGATGATACGGGGTTAGTTTAATTCCAAAGGCCAAGGGAAGTTCATCAGGATGCATAGTATCCTGGATCCATGAAATATGAAAAAAGTGCCTGCCTCTATGGGAATTTAACATAGGGGTGTGTATATTTATGCCCTCTGTATTTTAGGGAAGAACATTTATTTATATACAATACATTATTCATTCACAAAGAAAATTGGTGTCTTTTAAAGGTTGGATTTTCCTAAATTTTGTGAATTAAGGCATTGAGATCAATTTCCAAAAGATGTTTTTTTTTATTCCTCTTTTTAATCAACTTTAGCATGGGGGTGTAAACCTTTCTCAAGCCCCTGTAGCTGTGTCCCCTAGCAATGCTAGAATATACGGGTCATTTGCTAACAACTATTTATTTGGAACCAGGCTCTTTTTTTGGGAACAAAATCGTACATTCGAAAGTTACATCACTGATGCTTGAAAACGTAACATCTCTGATGTCTCTTTCCTCATGTGTTCTTGAAAGTACTCGGCCTGCCTTGTCGGCGGTGTAATAGTTAAACCAAACAAAGGCACCCTAAATGCTGACTGTGAAGCTCCATGACACCCACGTGTTTCTTCCTCCTCTCAGGTGTCCTGTGCCGGGCTGTGACGGACAGGGACACGTGACAGGGAAGTACGCCTCCCACCGCAGCGCGTCAGGCTGCCCCTTGGCGGCAAAGAGGCAGAAGGACAGCTACGTCAACGGCTCGCAGTTTGTCTGGAAATCTGGCAAGACAGACGGCATGAGCTGCCCCACACCAGGGTGCGACGGCTCGGGACACGTCAGCGGGAGCTTCCTGACGCATCGGAGGTGGGCGTGGCTCTGTGTCATTCTGTTTCAATTGTATCACAGAAACTAGATTTTGATAATAACTGTTTTAATTGAAAGTTGTTTTTTTTTCCAGCTCTGATGTTTATCCTGAAAATCCTTTTTGCAAATCATAATACACACACATAGTTTAATTTTGTTTCCTTACAGGCTGTACTGCTTTTTTTATTTTTTAACCCTTGTGTTGTCTTCCAGTCAAAATTGAAAGTCAACACTTTTGTTGACGCTTTTTAATCAGTATTTTTTAACTTTTTCTCACGTTTTTGTTCCTTTATCAACACTTTTTTCAATGTTTGTCACTTTTTTGACGTTTTCAACACTACATGACACTAACTTTAGTTTTACAGTTATTTTTGGAATTTATCGTCAATAAACCTAATGTTTGAGTTATAAAAGCAGAAATTAGGAATTATTTAGACTAAAATTAAAGGAATGGATGTTGATGATAATCACAGACTGGAATATGTCAACTTTTACTCAATACTATTTCAAAAACACTTCAATTTTTTTTCTACAAATTCTATAAAATTGAATAAGACGCCCCAAAATTAATGAAAGTAGAGATTTGTATTTGGCAAAGAACGTTGTGTGGAATCAATCATGTTATTTGGGGAATTAAAAAGAACATTGATATAGGACAACGGGTTTGACCCGAGGACAACATGAGGGTTAAATTAGAATCAACTAGCACAGACATGTGAATTTGAAGCAGATTGATAATCCATTTGCAGTCAAGCTTTCGTCAATGTGTGTGTATGTGTGTTTTATTTCAGTCTCTCCGGTTGTCCCCGTGCCTCCTCGGCCATGAAGAAAGCCAGGATGAGCGGTGTGGAGATGCTGACAATCAAGCAAAGAGCAAGCAAAGGTCAGAGCCAAACCTAAACCCTAACCCTGACCTAAAACAGAGGGGAAAAACGTATCCGAACAGATACTGTGGCTGCCCGATCCAGCCCAGAAACCTGATCCCTTCTACGCATATGCGTAGATGGTTGAGGTTAGGAATTGACCTCGAATGGTTCAGATCAGGATAGCCCATTGGTCAGGGGATAGGACCTTAACGGACTGGGTTTCCGGTACGAATCGGGTAGTAACAGATACGAGCAGAAATGCTAAGGGTTGCAAATGAGCCTTATCTTGAAAGCATGTATGCAAACTGTATCATGTTATGTTTTTTTTGTCTTATCCCTGATACTAATAATTAAAATAAATAAAGCTAATTAAATGTTTTTGTTTTTGGTGTAGGCATCGAAAACGATGAAGAAATCAAACAGCTGGATGAAGAAATCAAAGATCTGAACGAGTCCAACACTCAAGCGGAGTCCGACATGATAAAACTGAGGACACAAGTAAGAAACCTCTGAGTGTGGGAGTACTGCAGCATAAATACATAAAGTATGAAGTAGCTCGAGGCTGGTTTGGAAAACAGAGTCTGTAACAGACCAAACACTATTCCTGCTACTAAAGGTTTATATCAGATGTAGGATATGTGTAGAACATTTGTGAAGTGAATTCACTACAGCAGAAGAAAAGAGACAGGGAGAGCCTCTGTTGCTTTAAGACATTTTAGAGATGATGCAGCCTTTTACACAGAAGATCTTACAACGTTAGAAAACTAGATCGCTGTAAACTGATTAAATAGCATCCAGGCCTTTATTTACTCTAACCAGAGACAACTGGCTTTAATTTAATTGAAAACTTATAGTAATTTACTGCAAAGATAAACCATATTTATTTTTTGATGAAAACCATAATGCACACCAACTCCAAAAAGCACATTTCAATCCCAGTTTAAGCTTCTAAACCTATTTAAATATAATTAATGTTAGAACAAATGTTTGTATATAAAATGTTTAACCCTTCTGTTGTCCTTGGGTCAAATTTGACCCCTTTTAAAAATGTCTATATCAGAAATATGGCATTCTTTTTAATCAAATTACCACAAAAAAGGATAGATTCCCTGCAACGGTCTTTGCAAATACAACTGATCACTTTCATAGAATTTCGGGTGTAAATTGAAATGGCTTCAAATCCGCATCCTGACCAAACTTATCCACTCAACATTCATCTGATCTTCACTATTAGTCAAAATAATAAATAATTTGTGCTTCATTAGCTCAAATATTAGGTATGATTCTATACAAATGAGGGTTATTGACCATGGATTCCAAAAAGTAGTGTAAAACTAGTGGTAGTAAGGTGTTGGAAGTGAAAAGTGAAATAAAAAAAAAATAATGCCTTGAAAATGTCAAATGTCGAAAAAAGGTTTAAAAAAAAAAAGAAAGTGTTAATCTTTTTGACCCGGGAGGACAACACAAGGGTTAAAACATGAAAAGAAACGTAGTCTTGCATAGTCCACGCAGCATTCTGGGATTGAGAGGAAAATGTGCTTTATTGGCATTTCTCTAAACCCATCACAATCTTCTTGGATGTTGCTAAGCGCCGGACAGAGCCCCGGTGCCGCTGCAAAACAGTCTCTGGAAGGAACTTGTTTTGGTGGAACATGTTCAGAAGTAGTTTTAGTCGTGCAACACAAAACTCAGATTGGACAGATAGTCTAGCTAGCTGTCTGGAAAACTCAGATTGAGGACCAGGATAGATTGGACAGATAGTCTAGCTAGCTGTCTGGATTTACCCTGCAGAGATCTGAGGACCAGGTAACCATAGTCCTCAGATTGGACAGATAGTCTAGCTAGCTGTCAGGATTTACCCTGCAGAGATCTGAGGACCAGGTAACCATAGTCCTCAGATTGGACAGATAGTCTAGCTAGCTGTCTGGATTTTTAAATTCAGAGATCTGAGGACCAGGTAACCATAGTCCTCAGAAATCCACCGGAGTTTTAAATTCCAACACAAAGAAAGCGAAAGGTAACGGACATCCGCCAGAATTTCCGGGGCCCAATCCCTGTAACTGCTGCTAATAATCGATGTCCTCGTCTGGCAGATCACCACCATGGAGACCAACCTGAAGTCCATTGAAGAGGAGAACAAGGTGATCGAGCAGCAGAACGACTCGCTGCTGCACGAGCTGGCCAACCTCAGCCAGTCGCTCATCAACAGCTTAGCTAACATCCAGCTTCCACACATGGTAAGAAATAAGTTGATTGTACATTTAGGCGAATGGTTTGTTTGGTATACTATTTTTACATTCTCAGGCTTTAAAGAGAAGGAGATTACAAACTTGGTAGGTAATATTTTCTTGTATCTAGACTCATCAGCTTTGCCTTAGATTCATTTCTGTCAAATGAAATGAATGCAGTTATCACACTGGCACATAAATTAACTGATTTGAAGAAATCTGATCTGATTTTTATCAGATGTTTATATGAAGTGATCCATTTCCAAGGTTTCTCCCTAAAAAGAGGTTTTTCTCACTACCGAGGTTTCTCCCTAAAAGGGAGTGTTTCCTTAACACTGTCACACTTAATGCTTGCTCTTGGGGGAATTCCTGGAATTGTAGTCTTTCTAAATTATAGAGTGTGGTCTAGACCTACTCTATCTGTAAAGTGTCTTGTTATGATTGGATACTATAAATAAAATTTAATTGAATTTCTAAAATAAATGTTTATAGAATCTATAGAGATATATATATCTCCAAACATGACAGATTTTTTTGCTCTTTCATTGAAGAAAATATGTTTATGACTAAATAAGACAAAATGATTTGTTAAAATTTAGATATTTTGCGCAATTATGAACTACAACTAAAATATACTTCATTTTCATTTTTTATCTGAGGTTAGAAGTTCTGTGATATTTAATATGCTAAATGTGTTTACTTCTTTATGTTAAACATTTAAATATTTGTGGGACAGTGAAAGACTGGAACTGGTCTGAAGCCAACTAACATCACGATTTTAATCCATCGAGGTGTTAAAGTCGTCTCCAGCCTTTTCTGTAGCAACACTCAAGTTTTTTCCTCATCTGCTTCTTTCTGTTTGCCACCTTCTTCTTCTTTTTTTTTTTCCAGCAGTCCATGCTGTGCTTCCTCAGTGCTTTACAACGCCTCACAGAGTTTCACACAAAGAAACGGTCTCTTTTTTTCAGTTTGAGTGAAGTGCTCATGGCTGTTTTTACGTCATGTTGTCTCAGTGTACAAAGGAGACTGGAGCTAATTGGATAATCTCTCTTTAAGCAGCAGGCCCCCAAGTTGCTTTATAACGGGACTCTTAGCCTACTCTCTTTCCATTCATGTTGCTTCATATCACACTGCAAAGAACATGTCCAACAAATTTGATGTTCATCCCTTTTGAAACAAGCTCTAAATCTTGCTCATTTTCCCTAGTTTGGATTTAAATTTGTATCTTGTTTTTAGATAATCACTCGAGTTTCCTCAAATTAGTTGATTTTTGGCGAACACAGTGAAAAGTTCTGCAGAATCTTTACTGTATTGTTTCCAGGCTTTTGTGTTTTCTATTTATACGTTCTCTAGGATACAAGATACATCCATTAATAATAATAATAATAATAATAGGAAATGACCAATAGATGACAAAATAGGTCATATGTATTTTAGTTTCAGTACAGTTTATTTACAGTTTGAGCTACCTTTAAAAGGTGTCATGATATCTTTCTGCCACAATCTTGCCTCATTCAAGTTGATAATTAAAAATCTACTTGTGGTATAGTAAAACAGACATTTTGATTTGAGCTCTCAAAAGAGAATTTTTGTTTTGTCTTTTATTTTAAAGAATCCAAAATGGGGAAACTTTCAGCTGCAGTGCAAACAAAGCCAGAGGGAGAAATGACTTGCAAAGGCGGACGTTGTGTCTTTTTCTCAGTGACACCGCTGTGTAACTAGCGGGCTAATAGACTTCTCTGTACACCCTCTCCTGTAGAGACCGCTGCCACAGAAAGAGGCCCCAGTAAAGCATAACTGCTGTTTACAGATGCCTCCCAGAGTAAGAGATCCATTTATCCTTTATCCAATTATCCTTCTCTTCTGCTCTGTCACCCCTCCCCCCACCCCCCACCTCCTCTGTGGCGTCCACACATTACAGCTATCCATTTATACTGCAGTATAAGTGTGCTATTCAGTCATTTTAGTAACAATAACTAATATACCTGTGGACAATGTTTATTCTAAATACTAATAGTAGTTTTAAATCAACCAACCTTGAGGCGAAGCTGCTCTGAAATAATCCGATTGGTTGAGTTAAACCACAGTTCACCGAAGTGCAATTGGATCCAGGTTAGGTCATTGGCAACATAAATCAGTATTTTGCTTTTTATTTACACATTCCTGAATAACACAACACAATAGCAACAAGTAAAATAAGTCCAATTCTGATGAATGAACAAAAATTCTGTGTGCTGCATGCTCACCCCCCCCGCCTCAAGCTCTAGACAAGTACTCTACTTCCTGTGTTGACAATAAACTTTGGCACAGGAATTAAATTAAATAGGGATGCAGAAAAATTCAAATTAGGCATAATTGTTAGGGATATTGGGCTTAGAAAGCACATTGCAGGATAAAAACAACTGGGCCTAAAATTGAGCCCTGTGGGACACCACATATAAAACTAACTGTCCTTGTCCAAACAAACAGAAATCATAATCACATTTCTATCATTTTTTTTTTTAAACACTTAAGCCACTGAGGTTGAACTCAACCAATAGTACTATTTTAAGGCCAAAGCTGCTCTGTCTCTTAAAAGACAAAAACTTGAGTGGAACGAGTTGTGTCTCATTCATCTGCCCATTAACCTCCCATTAGTTTTTAACATTCTGATTTTGTCTCCATGTGCTAAACATTAACCTTCCATCTATCCACCAGCTATCCATCAATCTCCTAATTTTCGCATGGTTTGGAGTTGCATTGCTTAGACCTTCACAGGCTGAAGTATAGATATTAATCATAATATTACAATTTGATAGTAAATGAGCATTTCAGTAAGTTTGTGTAAGCCAGCCATGCTTCCCTGATGGTGTTCCCTTCCTCCGTTGCTGTCCGCTTGTCTTCCGAACCTTTCCCCACAATGTCTTACAGAAAGTATACTTATTCTCTAAAAACACACACTTTAATACCTCTGATGTCTTGTTTCTTCATGGGTTTCTTTCCCCTCACAGGAGCCAATGAATGAACAGAACTTTGACACTTATGTGAGTACATTGACAGACATGTACACTCACCAGGACCAGTACCAGAGCCCGGAGAACAAGGCGCTGCTGGAGAACATCAAACAGGCAGTTCAAGGTATCCAGGTCTAGCCCTGATTGAGGCCAAAATAACAAATGCAAAGCAAACAACAACAACAAAAAAGTAAAAAAGAAGGGAATGGGTTGTTTTTTGCTGCTGTAATCTACAATTGTTCTTTTAATTCTTCAGCTGTTATGCTCTCAACTCCATGGGTATCTCTTTTTTTTATTGTTTATTTGTCGTTGCCTTGCTTTGAAAAACAATTACCAACGTTTAAAACGAACATTCACGTTTTGTACATTTTCATATGACCTAATATAATGTGATGTACTGTTTATAGCTGCTAATGTATGCACATTATTGTGTATATGTATGTATTTATTTATTTATTGTAAGCTTGAATCATTTTTAATTTTAATGTGAGACATCTAAAAACTGGGCGTCACGGGTTTATCGGGGAGCAGAGCGGCGAGGGGGAAGCTGACGAGCAATCATTTTCGAAAGGCTTCTCTCACAAGCTGTAAAGATGGAGGTTGTTTAATGGATGTAAATCATTCATTTTTGTGTTGTTGCAAAGTGGACACTTATATTACTGTAAATCTTTAGCTAAAATTACGAGAAGAACCAATGCTATAAGCAAGAAGATTTCAAACATCATGACACGGAAACTTACTGGTGCAAATCCCATCATCCCCTTCGGAGTTGTTTCATTTCAAACTGTCCTGTTTCTGTCGCTTTTCTTTGTTTGGGCGGAGAATGAAGCGGAAAGACCAATGGCTACAGAAAATGTAGGAGACAATCTTTTCTTTTAATCATCAACCTTGAACTAGCAAATAGGACAACGTGTCAGCAATATTGGTATGATAATATTAAATTGTTTGTTTAGATATGGGATGCAATCTATATGAAAAAAATGTTTGGGTATATGCAATTTCTTATGAATTAAACTAGCAAAGAGCTGATAGATCTTTTTACTAACTATAAATGTATTGCGTTTTGTATAAACCTTTTACTATAAATCATGTTTTAGGAAATCTGACGCGGGTGAAAGGACTTTGGTTCTGTCATGTTCGACTTTGCACAGGGACACCTTTGTTTCCATGTTTTGATGTTTTTATTGTCGATTAAGAGGCACTTGGCAGGCGAAAGGATTTGTAGATATGATTTTTCTTTCTAAAGGCTGACGGCTCCACTGGACTTACAGGGTCAAACGTCCCCATCCATCATTGTATATTGCACTTGTTATGTAGAAAACGTCTTTCCAATCATGCATCTTATTGTGTGAGCCACAATGGGACATGATGCCAGACAACATGATGACCAAGCAGCATTTTTTTATTATCTTTGATTGTTATTGAAAAGATGAATAAAAAGTAGAGCCAGCAGTCGTAGCACAGCGACTGAGTATTTGATCTGAATCGGCCTTTACGATGACATTCGGTGTGAAGTCACAGTACTGATGGAATACGTTTTCTGAATACCGTCGATCATGCATGCACTTTATTGGAGTATGTCAAAGTATTATCACGTGGTAAATTAAGCAAAAACTGTACAGCAAGTTTGTGGAAACTGTGACTTTGACAAGACTGTGCTGGTGATTCCTGTTTGAAAGCAACCTGGAACAAATTTCACTTGGTTGATTTGTTAAGGAAAAAGATAACTCCCCCTTCGGTACCCTTGCATTGTTAACCACCACTCCACTCCACCCACTCCTGTTTTTTTAACATCAAATCCATTTTGAGAGATGACCTAAAAACAGAGTGCTGAACCACAGTGATGAGCTTTCTGTCTTAAACATTAACCTTCGTTTTTTTCTATATCGGAAATGCTCCATATTAAACCACCTAAAACCCAGATTAAAAAACAAATAAATAAATAACTTTATACAACCTGGCAATTGAGTTCCAAAATATGAGGAGTTATTTCTAGCGTCCAGGGTTTGATAAAAGTTCAATTTATTTTCTGGGTAGACAGTCAGTACGTTTCCATGCACACCAACGTCACACTATTATTTCAGAAATGGCAATATTCAGAATTTGATACAGGTCAGTTAAACAGCATACTCCGGTTGGATATTCCTAGTAAACCCTTATTCTGAATAAAGCATTTTCTGATTAAGACGTGTGATATTTTGGTATTATTCAGGTTTTAGAGGCATTCTTTGGACATGTATACAGCGCATTGGAATATGCGTCTCAATCGGGATTATTTTTACCGCAGTTTGCAACAGAATACAACCTGTTTACGGCTTACAATCAGATCTGTGTGTTGCTATTGTTTTACACATGTCCCTCCCCAATGTAAGTCAAGTGCAGATTTGAGTCGCGCGCGTGTGTCACTTTGCAACAAGTAGCATTAAGATGCTAATGAGCTAACGTTAGCAATCCATCAATCATAGATCGCTAAAACGTTTTTGAAATAACTGACTCTGACTCGACTCTCATTGGGTATGACACATCATCAAAGACTTGCATATCAACAGCTTTTTTGGTAATGCGCAAATGTCAACGCCAACCGTTTCAAGAAGCTGGTTGAAGGAATGAAAGAAGGACGCTTTGTTCCCAAAGTCCAAAAAGGCCGCCGCCGCTGGTAAACTTTGAAAAAAAAACATGTTTTCCATGGAAACATGTAAATGAGAATTTTAGTGGAATATTCACTTAATTAGCCATGTAAACAGCTTAGTCGGAATATCGTCTTTTTACAAATAAGGGCAAAAATCGGACTATTGTGTGCATGTTAACGTAGTGACTGCCTTCTTTCCCCTTTCATACTGTTCATATTTTTAAGTTAAATGTCCCATGGTGGTCCACCGCCTCCCTATCACAGAGCTTAAAATTCAGCTGTATCCGATCGTCCTTAACGACGGGTGTAAAATTAAGATTCTTCTTTTTAACTACAGCTTAGGTCCATTATTTTTTTTTGAAAATAAAAATCAAAATGTGATGTAAATGGATTGTTCTTATATAGCGCTTTTTTTTTGTCTTAACGACTACTCAAAGCGCTTTCACATAGTACATAGTACCATTCACACACATTCGGACACTATGGCCGAGGCTGTCATACAAGGTGCCACCTGCTCATCAGATAAACACACTCCAAACTCGGGGGTCGACATGGAACTGCAGGGCCAGGGATCGAACCACCAACCTTCTGATTGGCAGGCGACCCTACCACTGAGCCACAGCCCTGATGAAAAGCTAAAAGTCTTCAGTCTGGTTCAGTGTCGTACCTCAACCTGCCTCTTCTCATTCTACTTCAGTTTGAGATTTCCTACATTTCCCAGAATGCCTTTCAGTAGAGAAACGGATCAAACGACGTCGCTCTCAGTTAAATAAAAACATATTTTTGCAACCCCAAACTTAACCTAATATACAGTATGAATAATGTCCAGCAGATTTGACATTAAAACTATATGAAAGACATCAACTTTATATAGCTCCAATGTGTTGGGAATATTTACTGGTGTAAAGATATTTAATTTAACTAAGAGTTAACTATAACTTCCACCAAATCATAATCATTTGATTGGTGACTCTGAGGGACTGATTCCTGGCTAAATGGCATGTTAACAGCTAACTGATTTTTTTCTCCAGTTTGCCTTCAATCTACAGTTTCCCTCAGGTTGGAAAAAGAAAGTACTAACGGGGGGGGTTCCTTTAAGGAGGCTTCTTCTTTGGACTTTTATTGCAAAGCCTCATTCCCTGACTTCACATCTCTGTCCAAAGCTTTGTGTCCGCAGCTTCCTGCCAGTGAACTACTGCATTAGATAGACTGACAGCTTATATTTTTTATGTAGTCAGTTATTCTTACTGATAACAAAGGAAATGGGAATTAAAGCACAATTCTGCCACTTAAAGACAGTCAATAGACTAGATATTGTAATATCAGATGTAAAAGCTAAACTGTAACTATTTACATAGAGAATCTCAACACTAACATGTTACATGCTAGAATGCAAAAGAAATCCATATGAATATTTGTGAAATCATCAGTTTATGAAAATGTTACAGTTTCTTTTCAGCAGTGCATTGATAAGGGGATTTTATACAACGTTCATTTTCTCTCCTTTTACCCCTTTTTCTGTGTTACTCGCAAACTTTCAACAACAGTTTTCTTACCACATGGCATGGGTTTTGTTGATATTTTTGCTGTATGTTTAAGGTCACGAGATACACTACGTGACATTTTCATTTGACTTGTGAGGTTTGTACAATTTTTATCATGCTGGTGTTGGCATCTCTTGCTCTAAATAAATCTTGTGTTGCAACACTGAGTACGACCGGTTCTTGTCTTGAATTGAAAGCTCATATTTAGGAAATAATGAACCGTAATGGATCACCCCATATTTTCTGCGTGCATGTTTTATTACTATCAAGTGTATCTTTTCTTCCTTCAGGCAGCAGTAGTTTCAATTAATTAAAATCAACTCGTGGAGCATAAAACCTGCTGCAGATAAACAATTCATCACAGTTAACAGGGCTGGGTGTTGTTGACATTTGTGTATGTAACTAAATACACACTACGCACAATTGTGGGGTACTTGTAGCCTGTGTTTTCATTTCTTTAAGATAAGATAAGAGACTTTATTGATCCCACATTGGGGGAATTCCCTTGTCACAGCAATTTAAATGAATGGATGAACAGATAAGACAAATACACATAAATAGAATAGAAAAAAACAGCTTATATATACACACGTGTGTGTATGTATGTATATGACTGGGATACTAATAACAAATAGTGAAAACATAAGTACTCCATAGACGCATCTTTTACTTACATATGAGTGAGAATATATACAGATATGTAGGCTGCAGATGAATAAGAAACTGTAGGCCTATACAGTACAGGTCACAGGTGGTGACACAGTTATAGATAATATACATAGTGAGGATATCATTTTTACTTTATACATCCACTCTACAATTTGGAGTCAAATGTTGCAGTGTTAACTTCACTACTTTAATTTTTAAAATGCAGTTATATTACTAATACAACATATAAATCAACCTATATTCTAAAGGTGTGTAATAACCATAGACCGTTAGTAGAGTCTTTGGGTAATAACCCATCGTTTCTTTAACTGTCTATGGTAATAACCCATCATTTCTTTAACTGTCTATGGTAATAACGGGGCTCAGACAGTAGATGGCGCTAAATTGGCGTGCTCTGCTTTATTTTGCTTTATTGTTGTATTTCCTGTTCAAAAACACGTCATTTCCGGTCTGACAACAACAGCGAAATACGACGTAAACAAACCGGACAAACGCGGTTGTTCAACCGTTCGCCGTTAGCCCGGCTTGGTTCGGTTCGGGTGGAGGAGTGACGGTTACCATGGTGAAGTGCGTTGTCTCCGGGTGTCCGAACCGCGAGGCGGTGAGCGTGAACCGGGGGGTCTTCCGCCGAAAACCGAAGAGGTTCTTCAGCTTCCCCGAAGACCCAGCACGGGTCAAGGTAACGTTACAGATCAACTTGACAGGGATCAGAGTAATGGTGATATAACATATCGTATTTATCGTATAAAGGGTAAGTTGAAAGTGTTGTTGGTACACGGGCGCCGCCATGTTTGAAGTCCACAATCTTCTACGTCACTGGCATGGTAAGCTAGTTAGCTACTCCGTGGCTAACTAGCGATAGCTAGCACTAGCAGCGCAGTCATAGCATCAGCATACAAAGAGTCCGAGGCTAGCGAACATATGGCTGTGGAATCGGAAACCAAGAGGTCTAGGGGGGGTTCATACTGTATTGCCCCTGGCTGCAGTAATGAACTGTATAGGGCTAAGGCAGCTGGGGTTACGGTACATTTCCACAGGCTACCTTTGACAAGGAAACCAGTCCTCAACTCGTGGCTAGCTGCTTTAAACCGGGATAGCCCTCCGACAGGCCCTGGATTCCGAGTCTGTAGCGAGCATTTTGTAGCGACAGACTATTTAGAGAGCTGTTCTTTCGATGCGACAGGGTCACTGGTGAGGGTTAAGACCAGCAGACTGAAACCTGAAGCCATTCCGTCAATATTCTCCAGTACACGGCAGACCAATAGACCACCGGCAGGTAACGCCACCGATGCTACCTGCCGCAGAGACCGGGCGCTGAAACGCTCACGGCAGGCAGAGGACGGAGAGGTAGCTATGGTTACCTGTTATCCAGCATACTATCAGAGGACAGAGAGGTAGCTATGGTTACCTGTTATCAGCATACTATCGGAGGACAGAGTGGTAGCTATGGTTACCTGTTATCAGCATACTATCAGAGGACAGAGAGGTAGCTATGGTTACCTGTTATCCAGCATACTATCAGAGGACAGAGAGGTAGCTATGGTTACTTGTTATCAGCATACTATCAGAGGACAGAGTGGTAGCTATGGTTACCTGTTATCAGCATACTATCAGAGGACAGAGAGGTAGCTATGGTTACCTGTTATCAGCATACTATCAAGTCTACAAAGGGCTGGATGTAACGTTGTTGTCAAATACACAAAACACGTACTGTACATATTCTTTTTTTTTATTTTATTCGAAATAGTATATTTGTATTCAGAATGCAAATATACATTTTGAATCCATGTCCCTCTCTACTCACCCTGAAGCTAGCTGATGTTCCCCGTCTCAGGGCACGTTGTTGATGTAGAGGGAGTTCAACTCGCAGAAACAGCTGCTAGGTGCATAGTAAAAGTACTCTGTAAAAGTAATCTGTACTTGCTTAAAGTAAACTGCAAAACTCGTGACTCTTCCGTGCATCAATGGTCAATATGGGGTAACGCTCCTACGTGCAGCTGACAAGCGATCCCATTGGATGAATTCGTCCAATTAAATTGTCCATTTATCTGCCTCTATTTTCTTAAACGAACAGAACCTCAACCATGTTTTTTTCTATTTTCTCTAAATACACACGATATATAAGCAGTCTATTTCCTAAAATGCATAATGTGCTTTGATACAATAAATAAGAGTGCATGACCGTAAGCTGCAGCCCTCCAACCTCCCACCACATTTCCCCCTTGTACACCATGAACAACTATTGGTTCATTAATAATTGACTGTGTACATTCCAATGCACATCATTGTAAATACAATCTAATGCATATTTTAGACAATTTTGTATTGTATGTAATATCGGGTGTTAATTTCAGGCCCTGGTTGTACATATGTTTAATTTGTAAAAATGTAAAAAGTGGACTGACGGCAAGACTGGTGTCTTTGTTCAGGTATGGCTGGCAGCGCTGAGGGAGACTAACAAGCAGGACTCGACGGAGCAGCATTTAATCTGTGAAGACCACTTCCTGCCGGAGGACATCTCCAACAACGGGGTCAACAGCGATGCCATTCCCATTATGCCCCCCTACCTGGACGGGCCCATGGGCCTGATTAGCCCGTGGGGAGCCGAGTCATCATCTGAGGAGGAGGAGGATCAGTGGACCAACGCTGGCGGCTGCGATGATGACGAGGCCGATGAAGGGGATGATGCTCCTGCTCATGTGGAGCCTCCGGCGCCAGCACCTCTTGCAGTGGATCCACCACAGCAGGTCCCATTCATCGTTCCTGTACTAATGATAGTGTGATTTTTCTCTCTTTTCCTCTCTCAAAAACTCTGAACTACTTTATTGAATATTTATTGATTTGAAGTAAAAAAGTTGATTTCTTGTGATTTATCGAAATATCCATCAACAGTAGACTTAAGCAACTCCAAAAGGGGGCGGAGATCCAGCTTTACAGCGTATTAAATGTAACCTGCTGTTTTTACTTTCTGTATTCCAGGATCTAGGTGCCAACAAGACTTCAGGGGCCAAGACCACTGGGTACATTTTTTTTCCTGCTTCTATCTTCTCTTAAGGCTCATTTATGCTCAACGTTAGATACAGTCAGAGCCTTCTGTCTGTACTCTGCGTTGATTATATCCGTATTTGTGTAAAAGCTTACAGATACAGACAAAACAGAGCAATACTACCGAAAGTCATGGGCTCCGTGTAGCCAGTAGTTAAAAACTGCTGCCAAGTTAGTAGGAGTGCATGATTCAGAAAATATTACAATTCAATATTGATTTTTAGGCACACAATTCATATTGATTTTCAAAAAACACTAACTAAACTAAAACATTAAGATGAGGCGTAGCCTAATGTAGCGGAGTTAGTACAGTTAGTTCTTCACAGTATAGTGATTTAAAACTACTAGAAGTAGATTTTTTTTTTTAAACGTACCCAAGTAAATGTAGCGTAGTAAATGTAACTTGTTACTATCCACCTCAACATCCATGGCAACATAGAGGACACCTCAGTATGTGGGCAATCAGGGCGGATCCGGGGTCAGAGCTTTAGGGGGCTCAGCCCCTAATGAGAATGGGACACCGATTGCACAGTGTTTCCTTTTTTAGTTTTTAGCAGTTGGGGCAGGTCTGTCTGAACAATAATTTCTGCTCAAACATTTTTTTTTTCATTGTATTTGTCTATTTCTCTTCTATAATTCCCATCTGGGAGCAGATGTTTATAGTGGCACTGGCACACTGAAGTGGCTCCTGCTCATGTTGGCAGACATGATGACAATATAGTTTGTATTTCTCTCTTTATTTCCAGTGTCACCCCGCATCAGAAGAAAGAAGGGATCCAGACCACGAGAGTCACCAGACAGGGTGTGTGCTTCTGTTATTTAATCAAATCATTTTTAGGAGTTTTGCAGTAACGACTGTTTGTACAAAGGTTGGTTGTGTTTTTTTAAAAAGGTCCCATGACATGGTGCTCTTTGGATGCTTTTATATAGACCTTAGTGGTCCCCTAATACTGTATCTGAAGTCTATTTTATATAGACCTTAGTGGTCCCTAATACTGTATCTGAAGTCTCTTTTATATAGACCTTAGTGGTCCCTAATACTGTATCTGAAGTCTCTTTTATATAGACCTTAGTGGTCCCTAATACTGTATCTGAAGTCTCTTTTATATAGACCTTAGTGGTCCCCTAATACTGTATCTGAAGTCTCTTTTATATAGACCTTAGTGGTCCCCTAATACTGTATCTGAAGTCTCTTTTATATAGACCTTAGTGGTCCCCTAATACTGTATCTGAAGTCTCTTTTATATAGACCTTAGTGGTCCCCTGATACTGTATCTGAAGTCTCTTTTATATAGACCTTAGTGGTCCCTAATACTGTATCTGAAGTCTCTTTTATATAGACCTTAGTGGTCCCCTAATACTGTATCTGAAGTATCTTTTATATAGACCTTAGTGGTCCCCTAATACTGTATCTGAAGTCTCTTTTATATAGACCTTAGTGGTCCCCTAATACTGTATCTGAAGTCTCTTTCCAAAAATTCAGCCTTGGTGCAGAATTCCAGCCACTAGAGCCAGTCCCACAATAAGTATGTGCCATTTCATCAAGATTCCAGATCGGCCCATCTGAGCTTTCATTTTCTCAAAGGCAGAGCAGGATACCCAGGGCTCGGTTTACACCTATCACCATTTCTAGCCACGGGGGGACCATAAGCAGACTGGGGGAACTCATATTAATGTTAAAAAACCTCAGAGTGAAATTGTCTTGCCATGGGCCCTTTTAAAGTCAAATCTTCTGGCTCTAACTCTGGCTGTGGGGTTGCATTCAGACGTGTCCCTGGGAATGCTGACGCAGCGTTTCCTGGAGTTGTTGCTGACAGCGCCGGATGGCTCGCTGGACCTCCGGCAGGTGACCACGAGCCTGCAGACCCGCAGGCGGCGAGTCTACGACATCACCAACGTCCTGGAAGGCATCAACCTCATCGAGAAGCAGTCGACCAACAGAGTCAAGTGGATGTGAGCATGAACAGATAGCATGAACATTAACAGATAGGATGCGAGAGGATGTCTTCATGTTGTTTTATTCACTGTGCATGGTTGCTTTTATATTTTGGTGCTTTTTGAGCTTATTTATACTCTTTTAGTTCTCTAGTGGTCCCTATTGCTCCATGTTTGTGGGTTTACGTAGAATTTGAATTTTTAAGCTTAACAAATCATAAACCGTTGAATGAATAAGTAAAGTTCCAGCCCTAGTTTTTTAATTATAATAAGCTAAAATGATCTGAAAATATCTGCCATGCCTTTGATCTGCCAGGCTCTGTTGCATTTTTGGGGGGAAACACCAAGAATCATTCTTAATGCTCTAGTAAAGATTATTTGTGTGTTGCCCGTATGCTTTGCAACAAGCCTGCTCTCTGCCTGTCGTCTGTCCAGAGGAAGATGTCACATCTCCAACTTTCTGTGGATGAGCCAGCAGAGGGTCCAGAGGGAGCTGGACAACCTGAAGCTGGTGGAGAACACGCTGGACACCTTCATCAAAAGCTGTGCCCAGCAGCTCTTCGACATGACCGACGACTTGGAAAACGCTGCATATCCTTTCACACCAGAACTGGCTCAGGAGCGGTAGTCCCTCCTATCTTCTAGTATAGTTTTTTCCATTGATTATTTATGAGCTCTTTACTGCTTCAGGAGCGTAAGGGCCCATATCCCAGAGCTCCTTATAACCTGAGCCCCTACATTCAAAAGGTTGAAGAAAACATGGCTGCATATGAATGCTAACGTTGCTCCATTAATGCTTTAAACAGGTAACTGTTTGCCGGTATATCAGTGTTCAGCTTACAGCTTGCTTTGCTGCCCTCAAGTGGCCCAAAACATCAGTTATTGCAGGATTAAGAAGGGTTTAAATACACTGAACAAAATAATACCCTCAACACTTTACTGAACAAAATAATACACTCAACACTTTTGTTTTTACCCCCATTTTTCATGAGGTGAACTCAAAGATATAAGATTTTTTCTATGTACACGAAATGCTTATTTCTCTTAATATTGTTCACAAATCTGTCTAAATCTGAGAAGTGAGAAGTGCTCACTAACACAGATTTAGACAGATTTGTGAACAGTGTTTTAAAGAGAAATAAGCATTTTGTGTACATAGAAACAATCTTAGATCTTATTGCTCAGCTCGTGAACAATGGGGGTAAAAACAAAAGTGTTGAGTGTATTATTTTGTTCAGTAAAGTGTTGAGTGTATTATTTTGTTCAGTAAAGTGTTGAGTGTATTATTTTGTTCAGTGCATACTTCTCCTTGCCCAGCAATACTAGATACTGTATTTTAGTTATGCCACATTATGCACCAAGACGGACAAGGAAACCAAAACCTTCTGTCCTGTCTTTTAGAATAGATTTCCAACTTAACGACCCAAATCCCAGAGGTTCAGGACCCCTAACTGGAGACCAAAAACAGAGCTTAAAGAGAGAATATGAGACCAACATTTATCCTGTTGAAAGAAACATGACTTTGAATGAATGCTAAGATTGCTCCGTAAATACTCAATGTATTGCTAACAAGTTTGTAGATAAGTCAATGTTGTGTTTACAGCTTGTTTTAGTTATTGTAGGTGAAAATAAGCAAAAACAAATCGAGTACTGTCTCCAGAGTCATAGTGAGAGAAACGAAGTGTCTCCCTGGTTCTTTGTTAACGGCGATGGGGAATCTGTAACAGGAGAAGTTAACCCTCTCCTTGATTTCATGTTGTTTATGGAGAAGAAGAACCATAAAATGAGTCAGGGTAAGTGCAACGCTACCAAGCCACGGCCGAGAGGCGTGCATCGCCGCATCGTGTAGTTCCATTTTTCAATATGTTCGTGTCAGGCTACAGCGTAGGGTCCGGCGTAGACGCAGAGGGGTCTGCGGGCGTACGTCGTCGATTCTACGCAGAAGCATAAAACGGCCTTAAGTCAGGAGATGTAAAACACGGTGTGGGTGTGTGAATGGGGATAAAAGACAAACTGGAAGCAGGTTTTTCTTTAACCTTTCCTGCACGTCGGCCTACGTGACCCACGAGGACGTCAGCCGGCTGGCAGCCTTCCAGGGGCAGACTGTGCTCGTCGTCAAAGCTCCGGAGGAAACCAAGTTGGAGGTTCCTCCGCCCAAAGAGGTAACCCACCAAAGACAGGGAGAGAGCAGTTTCATCCAAGAAACGGGTTTGAATATTTTCAAACCTGAAACCGATTAAATTTAGAATTTATTTATTTTGTAGATAAACAGAAATGACTTGACAGTAATGATGAAATACTTTGATTTAGTTGAGATTAGAATAAAGACGTTCAATTTTATTTATAGTATGAAATCATAAGTTATTTCAAAGTTTGAGTCTAGACCACATTCTATAATTTACACATTGGTGGTATTACAGATAATATTACATTGATTTGCTCCTTTTAGCTGATGCATTAAGGAGGTAGATGGTATAAACGCAGCATCAGGTTGACCCAGGTTGTGTGTGTTTTGACGCAGGACAACATCCAGATCCATCTGAAGGGGGGGAAGGGTCCCATCATGGTGACGACATGTGATATCAAGACAGGAGACGCGGCTGCAGAGAAGAGCGGCTGCTTCTTAACGCTGGAGGAAAGCCGGATAAAGACGGCCACGCTGCACACAGGTAACAACAAAACAAAGTGAGACTGGTTGTTAAAGGACAATTCCAGCGCAAAATGAACCTAAGTGTTCATAAACATACATGCTAATCGAATGTGACCAGTTTTCGAACGCCGTGCTTGAGCTTTGTTACTGGTCACATGGTGTTCGTTGTTTGACTGGTCATGACTGTTTTCCCAAGATGGCGCCTGCCTGTATATGTGAACAGTACTGTCTTTATAAACTGTCTGTACACTCAAGTTCTCAATGCTTGGGATTACATGTAGGGACCCTCATTATGCAACTGTGGAAGCGTGATGCTATTTTGAGTCTTGTTAGTTGTATAATGAAAACATATCCCAGACAACGGTTGACTCAGTACCCATGTGTTATTAACCCCTAGGTTCGTTTTTTGCCGGAATTGTCCTTCTTTAATGGCCGTTTTAGTCAATGCATCCAAGCTGGGCGCCTTGCGGGATTAATAAAGTATATATTATTATTATTATTTATTAACAGTCTGGTAACTTCAGAAAACGACATCACTTTGGTGTAATGCAGCCTTTCAAACCAGGAAAAGACAACACCTATGCCATCACGATATTACGATATCTAGTCTCATATCACAATATATTGATATATATTATCAATATATTGATAATATATTATCAATATATTGCCCAGCTCTATTAGCTTGGATGTAAAGGAGATTCTCAGGTTAATTTTACATTGAGTTGATTGCAAAAAAGGTTTGCTTAGTGTAATTTTTACTTAACAGGACTGAAATGACAGTGATTAAAAAGGTCTTTGTGATTTTATTAATCTATATCAGATTACTTAATCAAAGATTCATTATTTCAACCCAGCCCTACTTTTTAGATTTGTGTTCTGCAATCCCTTGTTTCTTATTGGCCGACACTGGAACCAAAACAACTGGGACAGGCTAACTCGGCTGATTGCTGTTTTAATATTGATGTTTTTATTCCATTGTGGTGTTGCTGCTGTTGCAGAGTCCTCGAGTCCGCAGAGCGCTGTGCAGAGCGCATAGCCACCGGCTGGCCACCAGGCGGCGCCAGCTGTCCTCACAGTTCATACACGAGCCTGGACGACCTACAGAAGCCTAAATACCGAGAGATCGTCTCCAGGAAGGTCGGAGGGAAAAACAGTTCACTGACTGTGGTACAATATTTAAATACTCAGCTGGTATATGTTCATATCAGCTAAAAACTTGCACCAAAATCATCAAATCCAAACTGGTCAGGGGCAAATAAAGATGTTTTGACATTGGAATCAACATGGAAACCATTATGGACCAATGTGCTTTTCACCATCGCAAACTTTTTTTTTTGTTGAACTCGGAAAAATGAAATCATGTAACAATGAAGAGGATGGCCACGTTTTCAGCGGGACGATTGCTTGTTTATTTTTGTACTAGAGGCGTGAATGATCTCATTTGTAGATGCACTAGAGATGTTCCGATACTGTCTAAAACGCTGGTATCGGGAAGTACTGGATCCGATACCACGTTATAAAGAAAAAGAATGAAAATCTACGTTAAAGTAGTTTATTTATGTTCTTTTTCCCGTTATGACTGACTGCCAAACTGGATGATAAAAGAAGGTTTGTGGCGTTCAGTGTTTGTTTTTTCATGTTTCACAAAGAGTTTAACCTGAGCCAAACTGACAACAAAGATAGAAATCATATCACATCCATACAGAGACAGTAGTATATAGGTATATAATTAAAACATAATCAAATATATGGAACACTGGTATCGGATCAGTACTCGTTATCAGGCGATACGCAAGTTCAGGTATCAGAATCAGTATCTGGAAGCAAGAAATGGTATCGGACCATCTCTAAGATGCACAGCTGTGGCTCTGTACCGCTCAGAGGTTTATTACTTTATACATTACTGTACATGTCCTGACTTACAGTACGTCTGCTGTATTATAATTTACTTTGTTTATATGTTTGTCTTTGACTTGTCTTGGTTTAACTTTCTAATGGAGAAAACACCTCAAAGATGCTGTAATCAATAAAACAATTAACTCATATGAAACTGTCAAATTAAGATTATTTCTTGTCAACATGCAGCATATAAGGTTGCCGTCTCTCTCGGTGATCTTCCATGTCAGAAGCTCCGTCATGTTTAAAGGTGGAGAACATGAGGTGGTCACATGTAATGTGATAAAGCAGATCAACAGCCTTCATGTATTTTGTGTTATTATTTTATGTAAATGTATATCTTATTAGATCATGTGTATATTTATACAAAATTTAAGTTTTTTTTTCCTTTTGGCCATTTGTGTGTGTTTTTTTTCTGCACTCTTGCCTAAACTCGAGCATTGAATCAATCTACAGAGAATCGCAATGCATCTTGGAATCGATTATTTTTCCCACCCCCAACTAATACAGGTGACTACTGTTGAGTGTGTCAGACCAGAACCATCATCTCTGTTGCAGCATTGCGGAGTCTGCCTCCCGCACTAGATCAGTCACTAAAACAAGGCAGCCTGTAAGGGATTTTAAATATTTAAATATTTAAATTGCTCCAATGAGTCGTTTAAGGAGAAATCCTATCTTTCTCAGATATTGGGAACGCAATTATCAAAACTAAAACCCAGTGAAAGAAGTTTGACATCTGTGACTGTTCATTAGTAAAAATAATCCCTCTCTGTGTTGGAGTAAATCATTTCTGACAACGTTTTACTGTTAGTCACTAAAAAGCTTGCCCTCCAGCACCAGGTGAGTGGGTTTCTAAATGCAACAATTAAAAACAATGTTTTTTTGAATGTGAAACAAACACCACTCAGTGGACAGACTGCATCACTGCTTCTCCTATGATTAGATGGTTCCTGATTTTAAAGAGGTAGAAGTAGACTGACAATCAACCTTAAGGAAATCTAAACCAGAAGGAGCAATGTTAGTTTGATGACTGAATACTGTACTAACAGATATTTACTCGGTATATTTGGCTGTCTCTCACAAATATACATGAGAAAGAGGCTTAATTGTCTTGCATTGCAGTACCATTATGGCTGTGTGTGTGTGTGCGCTCAGATACTTTTTCCCATAAGTCTCACCACAACATCCAGACCTCAAGCAGAAACCCTGCAGTCAAACTGTGGCCGAATCCTCTCGGAGTCTCTCTTCCATCTATTAAACTGTCAGAGCGACCCACAGAGCACTTTGAGCTGTCTTATATTTTAGGTTTTGTAGATGATGCTCTCATCCAGAGAAGCTCATTGACGGTGACAGCAGCTGAAGAACGAGCCTCAGTTGCCAGACCTCCGGCATTACAAGAAACCAACAGGAAAGAAGAAAGTGGTCAAAGAAAATAAAACTATGGCCTGTAGTGGTTGCACTTCTAATAAATAGGCAGGTGACATATATGTAACCCTAATCATCTCAGAATACAAATTTAAAGCGTAGATGTTACAGACTGGGGGGTGTTTTGGGAAGTGTAGGAGTCAGCATTTTTGCAGCTAAGCCTTATTTATATATAAAAAAAACTAATAGTGAATTGCTGGAGTACTCTTTTAGATGACAAATGGACCAAAGTGTCACAGCGTAGAATCCCTGCCCACTGAGGGACTCTGTCCTGCCAAAGGGTTTCCAGTAAGCCCCATCAACTAACCACATAAAGTGCTTCATGAAAGAATTAAAATAACACCACCAAGCATGTATGTTCAAGCACAACTAAACCTTTTTTCCCCTCATGTATTTTTTTAAGTCATAATTGCACCAAAACCATAAAAACACGCCTTTCTAAATTGCTCCTTGCAGCAGTTTGTATGGGGTTTGGCGACTCTGGGAGTTCCTGCAGTGGCGCTTTGAAGCTCCAAAGAACACACTGAAAACATGTTGAGACACACTTGGCTTCAACATGTCTGGCATCAGTTCAGGGACAGATCTGCATGTAACATGGAGACGGATGTTACGTACGTAGGCATACTGCTGGTTTGGCACAAGCAGTCCAACTTTTATAGAACTTTACTGTACTTGCAAACCCAGGAAAAAGGAGGAGACACATATACAGTACATACAGTATACATATATACATACAGTACATATTTATACACATATACACATACAGTGCACACATAAACACACACACACATTGAATATTTAATATTTAACAGAAAGTAAAATAATATATATATATACACATGTGTATTATTTTACTTTGTTAAATAGTTCATGATGTGATATATATTTTATAAGATTGCTATTTAGTTTCCTCTCCATTTCTGCCTCTAGGGAGTCTCTCAATCCAAACAATAACAAAAGGCAGAGTTCGGTGACGCCATGAAGTAGCGTAGGATCATGGGAGTTGTTGTCTTTACATTACAGTAAGCTTCTTCCAGTTAGGATTCTCTCAGTGTTCAGGAGGTTTTTACCGGTGAGCTAAATTCTCTCCTGGTCTCCAAAAGAACCAGACCCGATGATTAAAACCTGTAAAGTTTCTGGGTAAAAGTTAGTGCTTCTGGAAACAGGACGTCCTGGAGAGGCTGCAGGTAGAGCTGCTGCATACATGCTCAGCTTCTCTGATACAGATGATTATATAGATTATATAGTTATATAGTACATTTTTTGTTTGTTATTATTTAGCAGCCATGTTGGACTTTAAACTCTGCTTTGCTCAGGGGACTGAGGTTGTCCGTCTTTCTGAGTTGGAAGTCCGATTTCAGGGGGCTTTCCATTTTAAATTTCAGACTATAACTCACCAATTACAACTTCCGAATACAAATGGGACGCAGGCATTAACGTTGGCTACCTCAGAACTATTTGGAGGCGTTTCCATGTCCCCATTTAGTGCATCAACTGTTTTCGACAAAGGCAAAAAAAACAATGGGGTTAGCGTAAAACCATTTTTTGTGCAATCGTGGAAGTTTGATCGAATTTTGCAGTTTCCATCCAGCTTTTCTAACGCGATACTTCCAAATGTAGAAAAAATGTAAAAAAAAAAAGCCAGCAAAGTGAGTTAAATCTCCATTTAAATATCAGGACAAGAAGAGAATTACAGTAGAATTAGTCATGATGATCAGTGTGAGTGGAAATCTCGTGTTTGCAGCACTGCTGATAGAAGATTACACAATGTGAATTAACTGGACCACACACACACACACACACACACACACACACACACACACACACACACACACACACACACACACACACACACACACACACAGTGTGACAGCTTGGTGTGCAGTTGGCCATGATGGATAACATGTTGCATCGCAGCGTGTCTTTCTGCAACAGCAGTGGGTTGTTCGGAGCCGATGACGCCAATCAGGACTATAAATACACACACACACACACACACACACACACACACACACACACACACACACACACACACACACACACAGAGAAAAGAGTCCACCTTGTGCGTCACACAGATTATAAATGCCACCATCCTCTCCGTTCTCCAGTCAGGGATGCAGAGTTGTCATCTGCTCGCTCATGTTGTTGGATGAAAATTATTTTTATTTATTATTTATTTTTATTTCTCCTCTTTTTCCTCCCATGACTAGCCTGCAAATACGCAGAAAATAAAAATTTCAACCAAGAAGTTTTCTTGGTTTTATTTTTCAGTTTTTAAAGGGGTGACAGAATGCAAAACCCATTTTACCTTTTCATAGTTGAATAACGACAGTTTGGTGGTAAACAGGACACACGTACAACCTCAGAGTCCCATTGACACCTCTGTCCACTGCAAATCTCACAATTCAATAAAATTTGGTTGAAAGAAAACCAAATGTTCTGATATAGAAACTTTGAACATGGGTCAAATTTGACCCAAGAACAACAGGAGGGTTAAATCAAGGCTGAAGACCTTTTTTGATGTGGTCTTTCTTTAAATACTTGTTCTTTTTTTTACCCTGCACTGTAACTTTTATTCTCATATTTCATCTGTTTTTATTAATTATTTATTTTTTATTGTTTTAAACTGCTCTTTCATGTTTTATTTAAAGTTGCCTCTGAACTTCTACCTCTCGGGTAGGCAGATTTATGTTGGGATCGACTTGAGCACGTGGGTAACACGAGGTAACGACAGCCCAGCTGTCTGTAACATCAACTGTGTGAGTCTTTGGGGTGGGGGGGGTAACGAGTGGGCCAAAGAGTGTCTTTTCTCTTTAGATGTGTTGAGTTTTTAAAAGACAGGGACACAAAAATTAAAACAAGAGCAAATCTGGATCGGGTTTAGGCAATCTGGCAAGAAAGAGCAGACGTCAACTGCTGTCCATATGAAGACAACACGGCTGATGAGTTAACACACAGCCGCCGTGTCGGCAGGGGGCCGACTCAGCTCCAACCATCCCCCAACAAACCTGAGACCTTAAAATGATAGTCATACTGACGTTTTTCATTGTTTTAATTTCAATTTCACTACACATTGTGTGCTTCTGGCCCATTCAATGATATAGATATTAAAAAAAGAGTCACTTTAAAGGCTCATGTCCATGAGACCAAAATAATATTTGACCAGACATGGAAAGAGTACCAACATTTTCTACTTAAAGGGGTAACTTCCACTTTACATACTCAAAACAGAAACAATATAGAGGAAATAACACAAGATAATACATTAGGGCACAACTCTTTCTCACAACTTTTATTTATCTTCTGATCCTGCTGATTGAATGAAATGATTAATGGACTTTTAAGCGTATTCTTGACTTAAAGGTCCCTGTAGGTAACAAAAAACCGACCATGTTACTTTAAATTGAAATAAACACAGGAAAAGAAGACAAAACTGATACCCTGCATTACTTGACGATCCAATCAGTAACCATATGTTATTTACAGCTTTAAATAGAGCAGAACGGTTTGATATTATTTTTCATGAGAGTAGAGAGTGTGCTTTTTGGCCGTCACGTTGGACTGGCACCATCCACCTCGGCTGTGATGAACAATCTGGATGATGGGACGCTGCCAACGTGGCCATCCGGAGGACACCAAGACGGGGAGGGTCCTGAGAGACTATTCTGTGGTGAACATTGTCATGTAAAAGCTTCACATGCAGCCTGTAAACACATACTGCTGCTCCAGGTAATGTGTTACAAAAAGAAACAGACACCCCAGGGCACTCGGTCTGTTGCCGTCTGTCTAGTCTGCAAAAGAACTGAAATACTTGACATACAAACTTCTGAAATTTAACAATAATTTAATAAATTACAGTAATTGTAATTGTATTAATATACAATTACAGTTAATAAGTGTTACTGTAAAAGGAATATACAGTT
This sequence comes from Etheostoma perlongum, assembly GCA_026937815.1. Classification (NCBI taxonomy): domain Eukaryota; kingdom Metazoa; phylum Chordata; class Actinopteri; order Perciformes; family Percidae; genus Etheostoma; species Etheostoma perlongum. The sequence goes on along the minus strand of CM049388.1, from coordinate 3,566,946 downwards.
AAGTCGCCTAAACTTGATAAGCAATTTGCTCTCTCCGCAGATATTCGTCATCAAGGGTGACAAGGAAGCTATTTCCAGTTGCTAGGTAACGAAATGCTGTTATCTCATTGGTTGCGTTTCCGAAAGGTCAAAGGCAACTAGGTCAAAGTTGAAATAATTTGAACGTTGAGCGCAGCTCCAGCTGGGAAGAGACCTCGGGGAAGACCCAGGACTAGGTGGAGGGACGTCCAGCTTGGAGGAGACCTCGGGGAAGACCCAGGACTGAGTGGAGGGACGTCCAGCTGGGAGGAGACCTCGGGGAAGACCCAGGACTAGGTGGAGGGACGTCCAGCTGGGAGAAGGCCTCGGGGAAGACCCAGGACTAGGTGGAGGGACGTCCAGCTGGGAGAAGACCTCAGGGAAGACCCAGGACTGGGTGGAGGGACGTCCAGCTGGGAGGAGGCCTCGGGGAAGACCTAGGACTGGGTGGAGGGACGTCCAGCTGGGAGGAGACCTCGGGGAAGACCCAGGACTAGGTGGAGGGACGTCCAGCTGGGAGAAGGCCTCGGGGAAGACCCAGGACTAGGTGGAGGGACGTCCAGCTGGGAGAAGACCTCAGGGAAGACCCAGGACTGGGTGGAGGGACGTCCAGCTGGGAGGAGGCCTCGGGGAAGACCTAGGACTGGGTGGAGGGACGTCCAGCTGGGAGGAGGCCTCGGGGAAGACCCAGGACTGGGTGGAGGGACGTCCAGCTGGGAGGAGGCCTCGGGGAAGACCAAGGACTAGGTGGAGGGACGTCCAGCTGGGAGGAGGCCTCGGGGAAGACTCTGGACTGGGTGGAGGGACGTCCAGCTGGGAGGAGGCCTCGGGGAAGACCAAGGACTGGGTGGAGGGATGTCCAGCTGGGAGGAGGCCTCGGGGAAGACCCAGGACTAGGTGGAGGGTCTAATTTTCAACCTGGCCTGGGAACGCCTGTGGCTCGGGAAAAGGAAGTTTAGGGTCCCCTGCTGGAGCTGCTGCCCCCGCGACCCTATACCGGATAAGCGGATGATAGATGGATGGATGTTCACCGTAAGTTACCATAAAACTCTTGGTAATGTCTAACAGTGAACTTCTGTTTAACTCATATTGCGTTCTTATCTAAGAGGAAACAAAAACCTGGGTTTAATCCAAGAAAAGGCAGCGTACCGCAGATCAAACACATTTCATCTCCACCGAGGGGGCCTCCGACTTCCAGCCCAAAACAAGACGGGAAGTTCCAGTAAACAGCCGGCAAACGTACTGAACGGCAGTAAACAACTTATCTGCGTCCACATCTGGTAATGGTTAGACGTAGACACAGACACACACACACACACACACACACACACACACACACACACACACACACACACCCACCCATGGCTGGTGATTCACAGATTACACCTGTTGTTATGTGATCCAACGCAGAGTAAATACAAAAAGAGGCAATCAGCAGTTCTTCAGGTCTCCTGATGCCAGCTGCTACCTGGAAGCCCTTGGCTGGTTTGAAAGGGAGTAATTATCTTTTTTTTATCTTAATGTTTGAGGCGTGGGCTTGGTTTTGTCCTTTTGATGAAATAATGTGTGTCTATTTTGTTTTTTAAACCCCAGTGTCCCTTATGACTCAGGGTGTTTAATGGGATCCAACTTTCTTCCAGGAAACAGCAGGAAAACAACATTTCTCCTCTGTTCCACTTCTCTGTGTGCAGTGCCTCGGCCTGCCAATGGGGGGCAGTGTGTCACTGTGGGCACATTAGATCCCCCCCTTTTTATTTTTGACATAATAGAAAGGAAGACCTCTTTGTCTGTTTGGCTTTCACATTACTCTCCTCTCCTTTTTTCATCAATATAAAGAATACTTTATATTCTCTCTTCTTTTACATCATCTTATCTCCTCTTGGAAAGAGAAGGAAGGTTTCTGCTTTGTCCTCTTAACCTTTGAATCAGGAGGTTTGTCCTCTTCTCTCTACTCCCAACTTATTCTCTGTAAAACAAAAGTTGTGTTTTCAATCTCACATTATCGTCTGGCCTTCTTCGTCCTATTAATTTAAACGGGAGCACAGTTTCTTAGCTCCTGTCTTCTTCCTTCTTCTCTTCTCACCTGTCCTTCACATCCTTGTCGTAGCCTCCTTTGTGTTTTATCTATTGCTTCTTTTCTTCTGTTTTTTTTTTTTAATCTGATTTTATCTTACTCTCTTCTATTGTTCCAGAAACATTTAGTGGAAGGTGTTCTGAGTTTGTCCTCTTCTTTCCTCTCCTCCTTTGTCCGGCTAATTTAGCAAAAACACAAAGAGGTTTCTCTCTTCTCCGCTCCTTCCTCTCCCCTACACCTGGATCTGCAGTGTCATCCTTCTCTTTTTACTCAGTTTTGCAGATATTAAGAGTTTCCGTTGCCTTTTCTGTAGCTTTGGGACTTCTCATTTTTCTTTCACCTCATCTTCTTGTTTCCATCTTCATGTCATTTACTTTTGGAAAATACAGACCTTCTGTAGTGTCCTCCTCCTCCTCCTCTTCTTCCTGTTGTTCTTCAACACTTAAAACAAACAATAGCTTCCATTGCAGCTTCCTCCCTTGTTGCTTCTTCTCTTCTCTTGCGCGTTCCCCTTTCCTCATTTTAAAGCTATTAATCTCTAAAGAGAGGAAAAGTCCCTCCCCTTCCTGTGGACGCCATGGGACCTTCATTCGGAAAAAATTATGAAAGGTAGTGAAAACACTGTTTTTTTTATTATGTTTGAATTGAACCATGAATTTCACATATTCTTGTGTGGCTGATAAAACGTCACCGGATAAAACCCCCGAGGTGAGATAAAGTTACAAGTGCTGTGGAACAGAGCTAGCTCGCCAGCGAGAGAGGTCGATGTATATTGCGGGAGACGAGAGACGTAGTTCACTGAGCCGTTTCACACCAAACTAATACGACAAACCTACGGCTAACTGTGGCTTTCTTCACTTTAAAATGAGCCATGGATTACAAATACTATGTTTGTCAATTTCAAACGGACTCAAAAAATTATTTTATTATTATTATTATACCGTTCACTAAAATGCATATTTTTTCCCAAATTAAGGTCCCAAAAAAAGTATTGACTCGGTCTGTATAATGACCGGCGCACGGAAGAGGAAGTCTTGATTGGTAAACTTCCCTTTACCGTCATGTTGTCCGCTGGTCATATTGACCTGTTTTTCTATATCAATGTTGTTTTAAATTCCCCAAAATAACATGATTGATTCCACACAATGCTCTCTGGCAAGTACAAATCTCTACTTTCATTAATTTTGGGGTGTTTTATTCAATTTTATAGCATTTGAAAAACAAATGGAAGTGTTTTTGAAATAGTATTGAGTAAATGTTGACATATTCCAGTCTGTGATTATCCATCAACATCCATTCCTTTAATTTTAGTCTAAATAATTCCTAATTTCTGCTTTTTTAACTCAAACATTAGGTATCACTTCCTAAAAATTAGGTTTATTGACCATAAATTCCAAAAATAACTGTAAAACTAAAGTTAATAAGGGTTAAATGTCAAACAAAGTGACAAACATTGAAAAGGGACAAAACATTTATTAAAAAGCATCAACAAAAGTGTTTTGACAGGAAGACAACACAAGTGTTAAATTGCATCCACGGTCCCCTCCCTTCCTCACGTATTAGTCCGTCCCACCGAGGAAATCATGGGAGAGACGGGAGGAAATCACGCGAGGAGGAAATGTGTTTTTTAGAGGGATGAGATGTCCCTTCCTCTGAAGCGTCACATGAATTTATCAGCTGTATGGGCGGAGTTAGCAACTCCTTCAGCTGCACGGCTGATGTGAAGGCTGCTCCGGTGTATCCTTGATTATACCTCCTCAGAGATCCCTCCTCCATCCTCAATCATAGCTCTTCAGAGATCCCTCCTCCATCCTCGATCATAGCTCCTCAGAGATCCCTCCTCCATCCTCTATCATAGCTCCTCAGAGATCCCTCCTTCATCCTCGATCATACCTCCTCAGAGATCCCTCCTCCATCCTCTATCATAGCTGCTGTGCGATCCCTCCTCCATCTTCTATCATAGCTCCTCAGAGATCTCTCCTCCATCCTCAATCATAGCTTCTCAGAGATCCCTCCTCCATCCTCAATCATAGCTCCTCAGAGATCTCTCCTCCATCCTCGATCATAGCTCCTCAGAGATCCCTCCTCCATCCTCTATCATAGCTCCTGTGCGATCCCTCCTCCATCCTTGCCCCTCAGGGCAGGTACAAGCTTTGAGACGGCCGAAGGAATATCCGGTTCAATAATGTATACTTTATTAATAAATACAATGTTTTCACCCTGTTATTACACCCATTACACCTGAATTACACACACATGCTCAGTACCTATAGATGCACTAAATGGATGTCAGAGTGGGGGGGGGGGGGCTGCCCATAGAAAGGCGCCCTGAGCAGTTGTGGGTTTGGTGCCTTGCTCAAGAGCACTTGCCCAGGAGGTGAACTGGCACATTTCCTGCTGCAAGAAGTACGGGAACTTAAACCAGCGACCCTCCGGTTCCCAACCCAACTCCCTACAGACTGAGCGACTGCCACCCCAAGTCAAATAAGGAAGAGAGATGCACCTTCCAGATGTGATTTTCCAGGTTTGTTTTATTCTCTATTCATCAAATCCCTTTTTAATCAGCTTACCTATTCTTCTTTGTCTCCCTATTTTGGAAGCAAACACAGAAGTTCTTCTCTTAGCTCCTCTCTTCTACCTTCATCTCCTCCACCCCTGGCCTCCTCTGTTTCCTTTTGTTCTTCAGATATTTAGGGTCTCCATTCGTATTTCTCTTGGTTCCTTTCTCTTTAGCTTTAATCCATTCTCCTTGTTTTGGTAATTATAGCCTAGAGAAAGATGTTTTTTTTGGAGTTTTTCCTCTCCATTTTATTTTCTCTCATCTCCATGTCCTACCTTCCTCTCCTCTCGTCTTCTCTTCTATTTTTTTTTAAACTATAAGTGTCTCCTTTGCTGTTTTTGCATTTCATTTTGTCCTCTGACCTCCTCATTTTTTCTCCTTTGTCCTGACTCCGCTCCTCTTTTCTCTCGCGCACACATACACACACACACACACATACACACACACACACACTTCACTCTGGTGCTTAATGTGACGTGTCTCCGTCCTTCGAGAAACACTGTGAATATTCTTCTTCTGTGCAGAAGGAAACGGATCTGTGCACATTTTACAGCGTTGGTGGAGACGTTGGATCGCTCAGGCGGGGGACGGATCAAACCACTTTTAGGCCAAACTGACCCTTTGTCAAGTCTCCTTGGTTACTGTTGCTAAGTGGGACAAACAATAGCTCCAGAGAGTCTGTTTCCATTGACAACACCTGTTGAGTTAATTGACTCAGATTTCTATTTATCCTCATTCAGCCAGTTCTTAAAAAAAAGAAGTGGTTTTAGTATGTCGGGGCAAGCAACAGTAGGAATATTCAAGGGTCTGGTGAAAACAGCGTCTGAGTGATATTTCTCCATTTTTGTAGGCCTATGTTAATTTCATTTCAATTGGCTACATGATTGGACCTCTTGTGCGCACCTGTGTTACCATGCACTTGTTTCCTGTGTGCGCTGATGCGCTCATCTGTTTCCGAATGCCTTCCTACGGTTGCTTAAAGGAGCCCTGCCACACAAAACTGTTTTCACTTGCATTATTTTTAAATATGTGATGTCCACATGTGTGTGTTATGTTGTGAATGGGAAGATGAACTGCTACCTCCTCTGTCAGCTCTAGCCACTGGATAGAAATAAGAGGAGAAATCAGACCAATCACAACAGCCGGTCAGTGTGACATCATGCTGCCTGAGCTCATTAATATTCATGAGCTGGGTAAAGGATGCTGATAGCCAGGCTCTCATTGGCTAGCTGTTAGCCAATCAGAGTCAAGCAGCTTAGCTCATTGAATATTAATGAGAACTGGCACAAATGGAGCTGAGTCTTCCTGCAGGCTTTCTATACCACGCTAGAATGACTTGAAACAAGGTAACCAAGGTAACCAAGGTATTTTTTCCACAAAAAAATGTTAGAGAGACATTACCATAAAGTAATTAAATAACTGTGGCAAGGCACCCTTAATAAAAAAAAAGGTATATGTGTCATTAGTATGAGAAAAAAAAATTGATTTGAACTCTGTCGGGCTTGGACAGAAAAATGTATCCAGGTGCCATCTGCTCATCAGAAAAACATGCACACACATTCACACTCCGATGCACAGCTCAGAGTTCAGTGTCTTGCCCAAGGACACTTCAACATGGGACTGCAGGGCCAGGGATCAAACCGGTCTACCTCTGAGCCACAGCCTCCCCACCCCTGGTGATAGGAAGTGAAACAGTGTAGAATTATCTTATTTCTTTTTTAAATGATTAACTTATTTCTCAGCAGGTGAGTTGCCTTTCAGAAAAAGTATAATGTCTCTATAATGTCTATCTTCTTCACATATAAACTTCACATAAATTCATGCAGTACGTTTCGGTCACCATATGGTAAATACATTGACTTTGTCAGATCTCTGCAAGAGTGTGAGGGGTCAAAGTAGCTGTAGTCCACACCTCCAAACTCAAAAAATCTTAACAAGAAAATCTTCACCTCCAAATCTTAACAAGACTCCAGCTGTGGTAAAACATGACGTCAATTAGCTTTTTTGAGGTAATTAACTCAAGGGTTCTACATACTTTTTCACTATGATGCACTATGATGTTTTTATGGTTGTTCTCAATAAAGACATGAACGATCAAATAAATGTTCTAGAGTAGTATTTCAGAACAACAATCCCTGCATGATGAAGTTAGATTTCTGTAAAAAGCTCAACTCAAAAGAATGGCTATATTATAACGTTTTCTATGTGATCCAGAGGAACTCCTAAAACCTGGCAGAACGGAGAGAACCCTGTCTTATCTTAGAGTTAATTACAGCTGGGAACAGCTCTGCAGCTAAACGTGGTGTTCCCTTACGCATGCACGCACACACGCACACGCACGCACAGTTTGCCACTTACCATTGAGCATGTAAACAAGCTGATTTGGGTGACACACAACCAGAAATGAGAGCTTTCCCAGGGTGCACTCAGAGACCGGGCCCGTGTCGGTCGGGCTGCGGCTCTGACAGTGTGGCGGCGATAGCGTGACTTTGCAACATAACTCCCAGTTGGGAACTGAGACGCTCAGCAACATGCATAAATATTGCCTGCTAATTAAATGCTTAACAATAATCCATAATGGTCAATATGCGAAAGCAATGTGAGAAGATATTTTTAAAGAGCTGGTGATCCGCACAGAAGAAATCTGATGGTTTTATACGCTTGTTTTAATGGAAGGGGTTTGACTGCAGAAAAGTTCTGGGAACTAGTATAATCCTGACTCCATTTTAGCTTTGGTATCATATTTGATATCTTTATAGAGGAGTTGGGTTGTGTCACTAATTTAAAGTCCAACGTTCATGTCTTAACCAAACCTGCGGTTCTCCGTCTCTGTCAACCTAACTCAAAACCCCATTTTAATTAGCACTGCTAACCAAACAGTGCCCATGTGCAAAAAGGCACGAGTGATTGTGATTTCTGTTAGACATAGCATTTTGGATATTAACAAAGAATGATGAGTTTTAAGGAAACCTGTATGACAGCGTGTAAAGGTGTTAATCTCCTAAAGCTTTAAAAAAAAAGGGTAACTGCTGATTGATTTGTAGAAACTTCTTTGTGCCTATTGTTCAGGTACAATCTGTCTGCATACTTTAAGAATGTCATGCATATGCAAACATGCAGACACACCTAGAAGTACAGACACAAAGACACACACACACACACACACACACACACACACAATGAAACACAGCATCACATACAAGTCTCAGGGGAGATTTCCATATGCTCGCATCGCTGAACCATGAAAACTACACTCACACTTTGCGAACCAGTGATGAAAGTCACTCCTCCAAACGCTAATCACGACCAAAATAACTCGCTTGATCATCTTCTATCAAAGGCCACAGGACTCACCGACACGTGGACAGACTGACAGAATAAATGTAAGTTGACACCGACCCAGATGTGTCAAGAAAAAAAAAGTCAAAGAAAAACACCACCAAAAAAGTAGACAGGTAGAAATATGTGGGACATGGCTAATGACAGGGACTACATTAAAATTAGAAATAAGAGAAAGGCAGAAAGAGGATGAAGGCAGAATAAAGGAATGAATACAGATGAAGTCATATGTGGTGAAGACTTATTAGCTGACCTTGTTCAAAGAGTATTTTCATACAGATTGTTGTTGAATCAGTGCTCCTGCAGCTACTACCAGGATTTATTCTATGTCGTTACCGCTGCTGTTATATGGAGAAGGGATGCCAAGACGTACTGGATGAATGGATGGAGCCCTACCATATCACACCATATGTTTTGGTCTTTTGTTCATAAAAGAGTCTAATACAGGCATTATGCAGCATGACCCCACACAAAAACATACACCAGAAACTCTTTCAACTGATCTATTCTCATAACAGTCTCATCTTTAGCATATACAAAGTCCTAAGAGATCCAAGTGGTGGAAAGTATGGAAACATATTGAAATCGGTGATGCCACATTTTCCCATTGCAGCTCATATTAAGTGCAGACACTGAAGGTGAATAGAGAAATATTTTAACTAACAACTTTTCCAGTTGATTACATTAAGACAATCATGTTTTATAAGCCTGATATCGTCACACTCAGAATCTGAGTCTGATTCTGCTCCATCGGGCTGTGATTGCGGGGCGTGTTTCAACCGAACCAGGGAAGAAAATGCCTCTGCAGTCAATTGGATAGACCTACAACCAATCAGAACAACGGATAGACCTACAAAAGGGTGACCAGACGTCCCCGGTTACCGGGGACAGTGCCCGATTTTGGTGACCTGTCCCCGGCTGGATCTGTCCCCGGAAATGTCCCCGGTTTTCACTGCGACTGACAGACCCGATACTGGACTGAAAGAAAGAAAACTCTGACCAAACGGAGCCGATCGAGCAGCGCTGCTCAGAGCTCAGAGATGTTTTAGAAAGCCGTATTTTACCATGCTAAAATCACTGATTATTTACATGGAGTCTGGTGGAGATATGCTGCTCTATACACGCTAAAATCACTGATTATTTACATGGAGTCTGGTGGAGATATGCTGCTCTATACATGCTAAAATCACTGATTATTTACATGGAGTCTGGTGGAGATATGCTGCTCTATACACGCTAAAATCACTGATTATTTACATGGAGTCTGGTGGAGATATGCTGCTCTATACATGCTAAAATCACTGATTATTTACATGGAGTCTGGTGGAGATATGCTGCTCTATACATGCTAAAATCACTGATTATTTACATGGAGTCTGGTGATATGCTGCTCTATGCTAAAATCACTGATTATTTACATGGAATCTGGTGGAGATATGCTGCTCTATACACGCTAAAATCACTGATTATTTACATGGAGTCTGGTGGGTTTAGAGAACACAATTTCGCGGACTTTTATGTTTTAAAAAAGGATCTTAATCTTTAACAGGAAGGTCAGCCTCCTTAGAAATCCTTTCCATAATGTTATCAGACACTTAGAATATTAATCTGAGTCTGTCAGCAGCAAAACGAGCACTTTATGAACATAAATACAAGCTGGACAATTCTCCCATTAACTTCCATTGTAGCTTGTTTCTCTGCTGCCGACTGCAGCGATCTCGTTTCATACTGCATCAATGTCAAAGGAACATCTTTCCTCAATAGTTTATATTGGATCCGATACTCAGCTCTAGGTCTAGTGTCCCCGTTTCAAGTTTTACAAAAATTAAAAACATGACGTGGTTTGGAGGTATTTACGCTTCTGAGCTGAAAATGTCCCCGGATTTTGTCTGAGAAATCTGGTCACCTTAACCTACAACCAATCAGAGCAACGGAGTATGTGACGTATGGCGGATCCCATAGGAATCACATCATCACACATCTCAATTCTCCAGCGGCAGCCATCTTTGTTGTAAATGAATCCCACCCAAGCGCTCTTTGGGGACGTGGTTGATGACGTCACTGTTGGTCCTCTGTCCATCTTATAAAGCCCGCCCTGACGATCTGATTGGTCCCAACAGCTCTGGTTCGAGCACAGTTGCTCCACAACGGATCACGTCCAGACCGAACATCCCGACCTCAAATATAGTGGGCGGGGCTAAGTTTGTTTTATTACAAAATACAGAAACAGCTTTATTCATGCAAATTATATGAAAAGAAAATATGTTATAGCAGAGACTTTTATGACTAATAAACATTTGTCTGGTTTTCTGTTGCAATTTGTGGGAGATTCACGCCTTTTTCTAACAAAATGCTTGTACTAGTCCGGGTCCAACTGAAATTACTAAACTCCTTTTTTTTTTTATTTGTCTTTGGGGACATATCAAAAATGATGATTGAGCCTCCACGTCTCTGAGACGATAGGATGTTGCAGAGATCCTCCAGGTTGTAACTTTTAATGACACACTCAAAATGGCACATCAGCCAGTATAAATATGTAGCTGTACTGTATAAATAAATATACATCATCATATATTGATGTACATTTATTTGTACATCTATAATATTAATGAATGTACATGTTTAACTGAGATTGCTTAGCATTTTGACACTAATCAGCAGGGTTCCCACACTTTTTCATCGACAAAATTTCAAAACCTTTCTATAAATTTTCAAGGTCCTATAATAAAATTGCTGTGACCATTGAGAACCACAACAAAAGATTGTTGCTTTTCCAAAACGATTTTTTTTAGTTTTTGTCTTTTTAACCCTCATGTTGTCCTCGGGTCAAATTGACCCGTTGTCCTATATCAATGTTCTTTTTAATTCCCCAAAATAACATGATTGATTCCACACAACGCTCTTTGGCAAGTACAAATCTCTACTTTCATTAATTGTGGGGTGTCTCTTTCAATTTTATAGCATTTGAAGTGTTTTTGAAATAGTATTGAGTAAAAGTTGACATATTCCAGTCTGTGATTATCATCAACATCCATTCCTTTAATTTTAGTCTAAATAATTCCTAATTTCTACTTTTATAACTCAAACATTAGGTATAATTTACTAAAAATGAGGTTTCTTGACCATAAATTCCCAAAATAACTGTAAAACTAAAGTTAATAAGTTGGTGTTACGTAGTGTTAAATGTCAACAAAAGTGACAAACATTGAAAAAAAGCATCAAAAGTTTTGATTTTCAATTTTGACAGGAAGACAACAAAAAAAACAACCTTTTCAGCTGCTGGGACTTCAGTTCTGACAGTTGCATGCACTAAACAAACGAGACCGTCTTCCCCTGAAAAACGCTCCCAGAGATAACAAGCAGTCGAGCCCGGCAAACACATGATTCTATTCATATTTATTTGAAAACAACAATCCATTTTTCCACTTCTTCCTCTTTGCAACTGGGGTCATACATGATATATGTATTAATTCCACAGAACACCATCACAAAAGTTACCCTTTTAAATGCACGTCTACCTTTTTTTTGTCCTTTTTTTTTGTACTGTTGTCATTTTTATACAATGACTTGTGCTTTGATATCTTTGAAAGAGAGAAAGAGAGATTTTTTTTAAAGACATTGTTGTCATCATAAGTGTACATAACAGGAGGAGGATCGAAATAGAAAAAAGTCATAAGAAGAGGATATACTGGTCGAATACACACCGATACAGAGTACAGAGATACACACTCACATTGCAGCCTGCCCGACTCCACCCAAAACTGTCAGAAGAGAAGAGTTGTGCCACTGAACCCACACAGACAACCTCCCAGTGCTCCCTCCGTCTCCTGATTTTAGTTTTTATTTCTTTTAAGAACGCTTATTGTTGCCTTGCAACGAACACACTCCCTGCTGCTGAGCAGAGTTTTGGCTAAATATTGCTTAGCTACGAGAAGAGATGAGGAGAGAGAACACAAAGCAGTGCAGAAAGCCTCAGTGTCACAACTGGTAAATGTATTATTAGGATTCTTTTTTCAGACAGTTTTGGGGGTTTCAGAGTGCAGAGCAGCTTTCCTTTTAAACACTTTCAATTTCAATCAAAGTTTGCTGCTAAAAGAAAACCGATCAGAGTGCTGGGACCTCTCATAGCCCGATCCTAAGAAACATAAGGTGCATTTGTCCGAGGGTTTTGGGGTGTGTGTGTGTGTGTTTGTATGCGTGTCCCCAGAAATAAAGCCATTAAATAAGAGTTTTGCTGGGTTGATTGCCATGGCCACGATGTGCGTCAATGCAACAAAACAAAAAGTATACACGTGTATGTGTGTGTTTTGGGGGGGTGGCGGGGGGGGGTTGACTGAATATTCACATGGACTGGAATGTTTTCCCCATTCAGATATAGACGACGAATAAAACTATTCATTCAAGCAAAGGTGTTTTTCATCAGAATGCGGAGCTTCCTTTAATTTAAACATTGATATATTGGTGTTGGGGAGGAGTGTTGGGTGTGTGTGTGTGTGTGTGTGTGTGTGTGTGTGTGTGTGTGTGTGTACGTGGAGAAAGGGGCGTTGCGGTCGGTTAAAAACCAACAATTTGAGCAGAATGCCACGGTGCAAGAAGGCATGTTCATTCACTTAATGCTGAGAGCAAGTCTGTGCGTCATAAAAATCTAAAATAATACCACGAAAGCAAGTAAAAATAACAACAAGAAGAGAAATCACAAGCAGGGACAGGCGGAGAGCAGCAGAGAAAATGTACAAGCAAATGACAATAACCTTAATGTGAATGTCATTTTAAATATTAAGTGCAGATGGATAGATAGATAGATAGATGGATAGATAGATAGATAGATAGATAGATAGATAGATAGATAGATAGATGGATAGATAGATAGATAGATAGATAGATAGATAGATAGACAGGTTGATAGATTCTATATACTGTATGTATTCATATGCTGGGTAAATATTCTGGTAAATCTTACTTCTATGTTTATATACCTCCAAGAAGAGGGGGCTCACTTAGACGTATATAAATAGGTCTAACATATAAAGCCATGTTACAGTGTATACATGTCCTCGCCCTAATGTAAGCGATAGCAAAAAACCCATGCTTCACATAGAAAAGGCATCCACGACATTTAGGAAAAAAAATGTACAATTTATGAAACATGGTAACAATAATAAATAGTATTATAGAATTGCTGCTGTACACAAAAAAAGCCATTTTTAAAATTTCACTCATATAAAAATATGTTTTAGTGCAACCGTACGTAATAGTAATATCCATGACTTCACATCGCTTGTCGAGACTTTAAGGTGTCCAAAAAAAAGGAAAGAAACACAGGAGGTGGGGGAGGAAAAGGAGGGGAAGGAGAAAGGAAAGAGAAGGAAGGGGGGGGGATTGCATTTATTACAAAGCTGATACGCAAAACGTGATAGTATTGTATTTACATTTACCTTCCTGCTCTGAGTGCTTATAAGAATATAAGCAACAAAACTAACTAAAAAGATGAAAGAAAAGGCACACACGTAGCTGTCTGAGTCTTTTTTTGTGATTTTTGTTTTTTTAAACGTACCGTACAGAGTCCTTTCTTTCTGTTTTTTAGCAGATTTTGGTCGGGCTCGTGTTGGTGGGAGTGACCGTACATGTGTACCCGTATGCGGGTCCTCTGTAAAGTCTTTAAATAAGAAAGTTTTCTGAGAACAGGCCCCGGTTTGAACAGGCATGCTGTACACAAACATTTAAAATGCAGAAGTCCATTTGTCTTTTTTTGACAAGAGCTGTTTTTCTTTGTATGCATTGTATGTATGTGTGTGTGTGTATGTGTGTGTGTGTGTGTGTGAGAGAGAGAGAACTGTAAGTTTGAATATGTGTGTAAAGTGTGCAAAAGTATTTTTTTTTTTTTCTCTCTCTGTTGCACTTCATCCCTTCCTATTATCAAAAAAACCATAACAAGAAATCCATTGTTTCTCCCCCTCCCGTTGTTCCTTTGCAGCCCTACGACACGTCTTTGCTGCTTTTTGTGCTTCCGGCCTCCCTGTCTCTCTCCGGCTTGAGAGATTTGGGCACCATGAGAGGCTGGAGGGTTTCAGCCCCGGGGCTGGGAGGGTGAGGAGAGGAGGCGGAGGAGGAGGGGGAGGGGGAGGAGTGAGGGGAGGCGGAGGGGATTGACGATGGCTGGGGAGGCCTGAGCTCCAGGCCGCTAAAGTGCTGAATCACGGGACCCTGTGGGGGAGACGGCGAAGGGTGCGGAGACGGCGGCGACATGGAGACGGATGGCGAGCGCCGCTGTTGTTGGGAGTGGTGGGATGGCGCGGAAGGAGAGGACGAGGAGGAGGAAGGTCCGCCTCCATCTTTAGTCCCTCCCCCGCCTCTCTCGGCGAGCTCCCTGGAGTCGATGCTGAGCGAGGCGATGGCTTTAGTGCAGGTCTGGATGCTCTCCTCCTGCTCCTTCCTCACCCCTCCTCCCTCCCTCTCCTGCAAAGACGGCTGAGGGGAAGTCGAGCCCCTCGGCTGCTCGCCTCCTGGCGCCGCCCCTCCCCCTCTCTGAGCCCCCCTCTCGGTGAAGGAGGTGTAATGGGGGGAGGCGGCGGCGCTGGCGGGGGAGTCCTCCGTGGTGCTCTTCTGAAGCAGCAGGCGGGGGGCGACCTGCTGTGACCCCTGCTGGCCCAGAGCGGAGGTGACGGACACGGGGACGGAGTGTACCATCTGGATCCCTCCGATGGGGATCATCGGGAACGGCGAACGCACCTGAAACCAAAATTCACATGTTAGGGAGTTCTTCTACTGCTTGTTAACAAATGCCATGAAAGGACCCAAACCACCAGAGCAGTAGGGGTACTTTGGAGTACTGCAGAGGGTATGTGACATATTTTTTTGGAAAGTTAAATAAAAAAAATTTTTTTTTAAATCACGCACAATTTTGAAAATAATTATACTATAATAATGAATATTGTACATTTGGCGATTCTGAACATTAAAAATTTAGTTTTTCAGTTACAATGTGCACTTTAATGTCCCTCTATATAGATGTTTGTTTTTTTACAAGAATGATTTGCTCTGGTCGGCTATTTTTAAATTTTAAATGGAGTATATCAGTGAAAAAAGTTTGAGAACCACTGGACCAGAGCACCCAATGTGTGAAAATAGTCCACAACAAATGCTCTATTATAATATAATAAATGGTAAAAAATATTTAAAAAATAAAGTTATAAAAAATACAAATAATGGAAAAAATGAAAAGATTTTTAGAAAAAAATAAAATATATATTTGAACAAAAAATGAAAATGTAAAAAAATATATAATTATAGAAAATTATATTAAATTAATTCTATAAAATCCACTCTTCAAACACAGCAAAATGCTCAAAATAAAACAAGATATACAAGAAAGAAAAAAAAAGCCATAAAAATAACTACCTGGAGCTGCGAGTGGAGAGGAAGGTGACTGAACAGAACCGGGTGAGGTGGGATGGACTCCCGTTCCCCTGGCGACGCCGAGCCCAGACAATGTTCCTGGAAACACGAGAGGAGACAGACGTGATAAAACATGGACGTGATCATAAGTAGTGAGTTGATTTAATATCTTTTCCCACAAAACAAACACACTCATTGGACAGCGCTCGCTACAATAAACACAAATTTGAGGCTTCGCAATGAAAACCCAAATATTTCATAACTAAATAAACTAATAGGCCTTGATGAAATATGTGGTTGCTCTGGACAGCAGGTGTTGGTTAGAAAAACAAACACAAAGCGTGAAGGCTCAGGCAAGGCGGCCTGTGTATAAAACACGAATCTATCATTCGGAGAGCGGCCGGTTATCAAAGCCGAGCCGGTCTCGTTCTCTGCTTCACGCTTTGTTTGAGTGGGACCGGCAGCAGAAGCCAGAGTTTGGAGAAGGGCTCTTAAGAAGAAAAACAGCTGTGTTATTAACCACACTAATGCCAGACAAGATCCCATTACCACCAAAACCCAGCAGCCCTATCTTCAGTCATCCCTCTTTATTCCCTCATCCTCTCTAAATGTTTCTGCTCCGTCTGCCAGACGCTTTCCTTCCTTCCCTCCTCCTTCTTCTTTCTGTGCTTTACTTACCACATTTCTGCTGCACGTTTAACCACAGAAGAAGGTTTGGTAAATCACAGTTAAGCACCTTAATAATGGTAAAAGTATTTAAAGTGGAGTGGTAACAGTGAGAAGTCCATTTCTGCTCACAGAGGAAACTGTTCTCCCCCCAAAAAATGCCAAGATCAAGCAGCAATCACGACTTAGTTGTACGTTTATAATGGCGGCTCCCTCTAGTGGCCCCACTAATTATGACGGGATCAAAGTAGAAAGTCAGGTGACGAAGTACACCAGCGTCAAGGTCTGTGCAAGGACGCAGGTTGGGATGGTGGGTTAGCTCTAACCCTAAACCCCTTACCCTAACCCCCAACTCTAACCCATTACCCTAACCCCCTTACCATAACCCTAACCCCTCAACCTTAACCCCTTACCCAAACCTCATTACCCTTACCCTAACCCCTTTATCCTAACCCCCTTACCCTAACCCCCAACTCTAAGCCCTTACCCTCACCCCCTTACCCTAAACCCCAACCCTAACCCCTTATCCTAACCCTAGCCATCGTGATAACATTTCTTTTACCTAACCCTAACAGTGAGTTTCTTTAACGTTCAGAGTCACGTGCGTAACCAGAAGTGAAGTGACGTCTGATCATAATCCAAACCAAGATCTTTTTCTAAACTTAACCAAGTAGTTTTGTGCCTAAACCTAACCAAACTGAGACTCTTTCCCAATGTTAACAAAGTGTTTAAAACAGGAACCATTACACTCTCGGGTTTAGATATGAGGACTGAAATCGCTCCTGTTGGGCGTGTCCGAGGGGAGGAATAAAGAACTTATATCGTCACATGGTTTGGAGGACAGTAGCAAGTTAGTGCTCTGTTCAGAGAGACATTATCTGCTGCTCCTATCTGTGACATAAAGATAAACAGGGTAATAAAGTCTTCCCAAAATACAAGTATATGTTTATGTCATGCTGCCACTTGAGTTGCCTGGTGTAGCTTTAAATATATTCAAATAAACAGTATATAACAAAACCTTACATTAAAGTACATGACCCAAAAAAGAGAAAAGTTACAGAGAAAACCTATGAGTACAATAAAGAGTCATTTATATAATGATATAAGTCATTTAGACTTTACTATAGAGTCTCTTATTTGGGAGTTTTATGGACTCTTACCATCTCCATCTCTGTGCTGGTTCTGCGACGTCCCAGCTCTGCCGGACCCAGCACCCCGGCCTGGTGAGCCGGCCTGAGACTCCGCGATCCACTCTGCTGGCTGGAAAGTAGAAATATCACATTTAATCTTTAATTTAAGAACACATTGTTAAATTATTCCTCTATGAATAAAAGTCCTGCATTGCTGATCTAGTTTTTTATGTATTGCTGCAGACATTACTTTGAAATATGCTCTTTATTCTGTGTTATATCATGTTACCTGTAGTACCCAAGCAGGTGTGTCAGTGTTTGATTTCAATTCAAGTTGAGAGAGTTTTATTTAATTTTTGTCTCATATGTATTCTCATTATCTGCCAAAGAGCTGGACATCTTAAGAACAGAGGTTAAAAATGAACATGGTATGGTTTACTTTTTTTCTAATTTGTAATCTGCAAGTGCCTTTTTCATTTCAAATTTTAATCGTTTTAATCAAAATATTAAAGCGGTCCGACCTTACACCGCACCAACTATATTTATACTCCCCCAGTCTGAGCTCATGTCTCCTGTAGTCAGGTGTGCTTAGCAATATGCAACGCAGCAGAGCAGCAGACTGTAGCAGCTTGCAGTGTTTTTCTCACAGATATAGACAGTTAAGGTCTAGGGGTGGGGGGGGAAAAATCGAAACAGCATAGTATCGCGATATCTTCAATACTGTATTGATACACAGGCGCCAAGTCTTGATCTATTATCATATATGTGTTGGTCAGTTTGTCTGCTCGACAATCCCATTTTGCAGCAAAAGTGATATAAACAAACAGACAAAAGTATCTTTTTAGATGAAACAGATGAAGGAGAAGTTTCCTTTTGGGGACATCATTTGAAATTGGGAAAAAAGTTTTTTTTCCCCTGGACTCACCTTTGGTGGTGGAGGTGTTGGTGGAGCCCTCGGCGAGGAGAAACTGGCCGGATAATGCCCCGGTGGCGGCCTCGTGGCGACATGTCACGCTTGTAGTCTCTTCCTGCTGGAGACGTGGGCCGAGAGAGGGGCGAAAGCAGCGAGAGGTGTCCCCTCCGGGGGGAGAGGTCTCGCCTGTAAACGCCCCCTCCTCCCAGGTCCCTCTTGGGGGAGATGTGACGCAGAGGAGAGATGTCCCGCCGAGGGGAGAGGTGTCCCGGCGCGGGGCGAGAGGTCCCGGCGTGGCGAGAGGTATCGACGCGCTGAGGGTGAGGAGGAAGGGGAGATCGGGGACGGGCAGCCGGAGTGATCTGGCCCGGGCGAGGACAGGCAGGAGGAGGGCGAGGAGAGGTCTGGGAGGTCTTCATCCATGGAGGAGGAGGAGGAGGGCGGAGCCAGCAGCCGGCTGCCCAGCGCCCGCTGCAGGCCTCGCTGGTACTCCTCCTGGCCGCGGTCGCCGGGTGGAGCCTGCGGCGTGATCTGGATGCTCGGCACGGTGGTGAAGTAGCCAAACAGCGGGGGCTTGTGGGTGTTGCCCAGGAGGTCCGATGGCGACGGATGAGAGAGGTGTGGCGTGGGGTGGGAGGACGCCACGGCCGTGATGGACACGGCGGGCAGGCTGTACGGCTGCGGGCTGGTGGAGCGCGAACGCGTCTTCGGCGTGGAGTCGCCGTCGTAGTCGTCCTCTTCGTCGTCGTCATCGTCCACCTCGTCGCCGTCGTCCTCGCCGCCATCGGAGTCGTCGGCGTCTGAGAACTGGTGCTCTGCCATGGCGCCTCGGGACATCTTCTCAGACCTCTGGCCTTCCTCTCCGACATCTTTGAAAGGAGGAGAAAGGAAAAAGAGAAAAATGAAACAAGAGAAACAAGAGAAGCACATAAAAAAGAATAGGAATAAATAGGATGTAGGGAGGAAAAGGACGAGGAAGAGAAGGAATAATGGGAGAATAAGAAGAGGAAACAGGGAAAATAGATAGAGTGGGATAGAAGAAGAAAGGAAGAGGAAGGAGGAAATAATAAAACAGATGAGGAAGTAGCCGAGGAAAAAGATGAAATAGTGGAATTGGGACAGGAAGAAGAGAAAAAAGAGGGAGTTGAAGATGCAGAGAAGAGGGAAGAAGGTAAGAAGATGAAAAGGTACATGTGAAAATAGAGGATGGAGAGAAAGAAGAGGAAAAAGAAGATAGAGGTATCGAGAGAAGAAGAAGAAAGGCAAGCAGAGGGTGCAAAGTAGTACAAAAGTAAAAGGGGAAGGAAAAGAGAAAGCAGACGAAGTGGACGAGGAAGAAAAGGAAGCGAACAACAATTTTTATTGGTATGTGGTAACAGAAGGAGTTTGAAGGTGAAACCGAACCACATTCCCAGCAGCTCAAACCAATAAAATAGAAAACACAATAAAACAAAGTCATTGGAGTTTTTGTGCAGGATGGACTGCAGCCAAATGTTGGCGAGGTCTATCTGTACAGTAGCTGCAGAGTTACTGTTGGCAGGTGACCAACCATCACTGTGGCTCTGACTTTCTTATAAAGTGGAGCTGATTGGCTGATAACTGACAAGAAGGGGAATTATGGGAATAAAAAAAGTTGGTTTGTTGTTGTAACTCTTTCAACAGTGCAGAGTCAAAGGGGATGAAGACACAGTTGAGTTCTTCAGATCGTTTCATCACAAAGAATCTAAAAATCTAAAAACATTTATATGATTTATATTTCTCCATAAATCTGATCTGCTTTTCCTGGAAGAGAAGCAGAAGCCGGGTTTCATAAATTGTATTTAGCCGAGCGCCATGAGTGCAAATCAGATCTACTAACACTGGACTACTTTTCCAGTTAGGCTCTTGTATACAACAGGTTTTTTTCCCAAACCACCAATGTTTATGTCTCAGCGACTCCCTGAATGACTTTCTGAAACTCTCTCTTGTTGAGAAACCCTGCGTGTGTGTGGGTTCGTGTCCCAATTAAATGCAGAGCCAACACACACAAACACAATCGCTCACTCTGGGTCAACTTAACCCTTGTGGGGTGTTCATATTTTTGTTACACGGCCAATGTTCCCGGGTCTGGTGGACCCACCACATTATTAGGCCTTTAAATCAATACAGAAATAACAATTTATGTAAAATTAGTTAATAGATGTTTACTTTAGCTCAATTACCAATGATATGCACATCATTTATGGGTCATCTATGCCATTTACCCCGTTTGGTCGCACAAGCATGATCTCCTGTTTCCAAAGATACCAAATATAAAATGATGAATAAGATATTTAGAATATTTCCATGCAGCTGCAATAAGAACATAGAGTGGTAAGGGTGAAATAAAAAAGGGATTAAAAAAAGTCACAACTTAAAGATTTTTATGATTCTTTTATATAAAGATCATGTTATAATGATGAGAGTAACATAGTAACAAACTATATGTATTTAAGATCTTGTCATATGTGAATTTTTACGCAATTATTTATATTCAGAGTAATAAATATTAGAATATTTAAATCCTATCAGCCGACTAATGGGACAGTGGACTTGGCTTGAATTTGTGAACCCCGTCGGGGGAGATGAACAGCAAACGTGCGTTGGTATTTCTGAGCAACTGACGGAAAGTAAAAGTGTGGCTTTAAAATTGTTTAATGGAGATATTATAATAATCTAATAAAGGAATCCAAAAAACAAATGATGGAAGAAAGTGTTTTATTTTTATTTTTTCAGCAGCTTACGTGTGGACTGTGGTTTTTTTGACATGAGTCCTGGCTGTCAGGATGAGCTCTGCTTTCCATTACACTAATTGTCCCTTTACAACTGCACCAAGCAGCAGGATGTCCCTGCAGTTCCTAGAGGGCGTGAGTGTGTGTGTGTGTGTGTGTGTGTGTGTGTGTGTGTGCGTGTTATGTGTGTTTGAGGGTGTGTGTAAGGTTGTGTTTTAGGCTGCTTCCCCAGTCTCTTATTTGATAGCTACTCGCTTGAACCGGACATTGTTCAAGCCCGTCTCAAAGCTCTTGCTCCTGCCCTGAGGATGGTGCAGCGGGGATGGAGGAGAGAGGATGGAGGATGGAGGATATGCGCGAGGATACACAAGAGCAGCCTTCCTGGAAGCCGTGCAGATGAAAGCCATGGCTGACTCCGCCCAAACACACAACAAATTCATGTGCTGCTTCAGAGGAAAGGACGTCTCATGCCTTGTTCCCTCACTCCTCGCTTGAGATAAGCAAGGGAAGGAAACGTGGATGCAATTTAACGACCTGAGACGTAGCCAGTGTATAATCCTGCTCAATCTTCACTTGACCCACTACAAGTATGCGGTGGTGTCTGTACCTGCAGGGACTCTGCCTGGATGTTTTTTATTTTGCTGGGTTTTTTGGGCATCAGCCTCTATAAAACCCTAGCAACCAGGTGTCAGACCGAAAGCATACGTCCAAAAGGAAGCTTTGAAAATAGAGGACACAGCGCCGTAAAATTGCAAATATAGCAAGTGAAGGAAACTTTGGTCTAATTAAATGACCTGGGACATACCCCAAAGTCGCTTGTGTGTGTGTGTGCGTGTGTGTGTGTGTGTGTGTGTGTGTGTGTGTGTGTGTGTGTGTGTTTCCTACCTCCTTCCTCCACCTCGTTGTCCTCAACAGAAGATATGGAGACTCCCAACTCCAGACACTTTTTCATATGAGCCTTAGACTTCATGTGCTTCGTCAGGTTTCCTACAAAACACAAGCATGCACACACACACACACACACACACACACACACACACACACACACACACACACACACACACACACACACACACACCATTTTAATGACCCATCTACTGGAAACCAGAGCTTGTTTGGCTGTTACAAAGAAAGGGGGTGAAATGGAAATAGAAGCGGTGGAAGAAGACCACGATATTACAATTTTACAAATTATATATAATTCATACATAATGCAATTTAATGACAAAATGACTCAACTTGGTCTGACCTCTTGGTAAGCGTTGAGAAAATCTAACGGGCAGATAAAAGCTGGTTATTACGGATGGGATGTCAGCGAGTCAGCATCTCATGTGAGGGAGGTTCCACAGCGACAGACACAAAGCCTCTCTGCATGTTGTATCACTCAACATTTAACCCCTCGGGGATTTCATTCTTCAGTTAAAGGGAAAGTTTGGATCTTTTGAAGTGCGTTTGTATGAGCTACTTCTCCATCAGTGTGTTAGCTACAGTAGACGGCGGTCTTAATAAAGATTAAAAAATTAATGAACTAACTTTGTAATAAAATTTTGATGGTTAAGATAGATTAGTTGATTTGAGTGATTTTGTTTGGTATCTTGGGAAACACTGATCCACTTTCTAGGTCCATGATCCATTTTGACAAAACAACTAATGAATTAATCGAGAAAATAATCCCTTCAGTCCTAAAGTGTGTACGCTATATTTAGAGTCATATCAGCGCTTGAGCTTGCTGTCAGACAGCCGGTAAGGACGGGGAACTGAACTACTTTCACCATTGTCATTTTACCTTGCGGAGTTGGCGAAGTTACCGCCCTCTCCATCGGTCAGTTTGTGTGTTTTAATTTTGAACCCCTGAAAAGGTAACGGACTATGGATAAGTAAGTGATACAACCCCCAAAAAATCGGAACTATCCCTTTTCATCTCCAATGTTGAGTTCTCCGATTATAAATCTGCTTAAAAAAGTTGCAAACACCCAAAAAATATGATTCAAAACAAAGTTGGAATGCACCATGATAAAAAAAGGGCTTTTCTACCCTGATGAGGAGCAAATGTATCACATGGTTATGATGTTGACTCATAGCACAGCATGAACATCTACTGTATCTAATGTTGACTGCAGTCAGAAAGTGTTCCAATCCTTAAAAATGTCCACGTCTGCGTCCCGTTCATAGTCATAAACGAGCAGCAACAAGTAAAAGGAAGAAGCCGTCTACCTTTCGTCTTGAAAGCGAAGTTGCAGAACTTGCAGACGTACGGCCGGACGTCGGTGTGCGTTCGGATGTGTTTCTTCAGCATGCTGGGTTTCTTACAGCGGATGCCGCACTCTTCGCAGATGTATTTCCCCCGGCCGCGGCCGCGAACGTAAACATAGTCCTCGTTGGATTTGTACCTGGAAGAAACAGAAAAACAGAGATTTGGTGGTGATGTGTTTCTTTTTCTCTCTGGGAAATAGAAATAACATGTTTTACAAAAGAAATGCATATGGTTCCTTTAGGATTAGGGATCAAAAGCAAAACAAACATGAATTCCGACCTTAGGATATGACCAACTCAAGTAAGTCCACATTGTCACATTTTTTTTTTTTTTTAACAGTTTTTTCCTCAAATTTCTTGATGCTTTTTTCAACCTTTCAATCTTTGACGGTTGTCCCCATGTCTCTGCTGCTTTCTTTCTGCAATTTCTTTTCAATTTTTCTGTATTTTAAAGCTTTAGTGCGTAACCTTTTGATATTAATGAACAACCGTTCCATTCAAGCCATTGCCAAATGAGTAGCTACAAAGCTAATTAAGACTATCAGCTCCACACAGCTCTCTCTGGATCTCTCAGTATGTTCAGGAGATCGTGGCGTCCGGCGACTTTTCCAGAAACTCAAGTGAAGATAATGAGATCTTCTGAAGAGTCCTTTTTTTTTTATCCTCGGTGTCCTCCTTGGCTACTAGCAACTGTGTGGAGTAGGGGTGGGTGGTGGGGGTGGTGGTGCACAATCACGGAAGGCTTGTGTCATGTTGACGCCCCAACAGTTTTGTTATCATTACTTAGAATTCCTCATGGGGGAGACAGAAGCTACGCACTATAGTTTTATCTGAGGTACACATCATTTCCATTTTTTTTTAAATTACGGGACAAAGTCCGGCTAATGAGCTGCCAGAACTTTTCTATTATTTTTTACGGATTTAGTTAGTGCTATAATATGTGTGTAGTTAACTGAAATCGGATGCATCATCAGACTCATGTTTGCTACACACAATTATAACTAATAAGTTATTCTTAATCTTGTCAGGAGTTACCGGACAACTTACTTTGGGACTATTCAAACCAAACGGGGGGGGGATTGACCTGGATAAAACCCACACACATATGCAACTGTAGTTGAGATGTCTTTGTTTCAGGGGATCAGAAGCTAAAATGGGAAACAATGCAACATTCCACCGCTGGGTTTTGTGTTTGTCGTCTTCATGGTGTCCTTTTTTTCTTTATTCTAAAAACAGATAACCACAGTCCTCCCTCCAGTCCAACTTATCCTTTCAAAAGACTTAAAAAAAAAAAATAATAATACTGTCAGGCATGGTTTTCTATTCCAAAAGAGGCTTTGAGTGAAACAGCGGACGTTTGGCAGCAGGATCAGTGCATGAGTCCGTCTGTCTGTCATGGAGGGAAATTACCGCCAACCGCCAGTCAAATGCTCGTAAACGTAGTCTGTCTTTGCTCTGCTGTCAGAAGCCTCACATTCTTTATTTTTAATGCAAAATCTCCTCTTTGTGGTGAAACAGCAGCTGGTTGAACTGTGTCGTTTCCTGTCCTGTCTGCACTAGGTACAGGGGAGTTCAGGGCCTCGTGTGTTGAAGGCGGTCAAACATCAGGAACATCAAACAACCCGTCTGCATCGGCGACGGCAAGTTTGTCTTTCAACTGCGCCGCCGAGTGGGAAATACCTCTAAACGCTTGCCTGAGACGTTTACACAGCTGCGACCAGTTATGAAAATGAATTATGATGATTGTTTTGTTTTATTTGATTTCATTCACAGCACACGGCAGGATCATGAAGCAGATTCTCTTCCAAAACTACTGGAACTTTTCACGGGGGACACAGAAGTAATGGGTTTGTTTTCTCTGTCAAAACTTGCACTTTGGGGATTTCTTTCATCCAGAAAGACCTGGACACTGTGTGTGTGTGTTTCTGTGCATCTGATTGCTTATTACTTGTATTCATGCTGTTTATGTAAGTGCATGTGTGTGTATGTCTTTTTACTTTTGCCCTGTTTGTATGCTTTCATCCACTTATTGCTTCTAAAGTGTCCTTTGGGGACAAAAGGGAATTACTTCACTGTCTGCTGCATTTAATAACTCCCTGCATGTGTGTGTGTGTGTGTGTGTGTGTGTGTGTGTGTGTGTGTGTGTGTGTGTGTGTGTGTGTGTCTGCACCGTCTGTTCCATTTAGTAACCTTGGTCTCACTGGCTCTACTGTAAGAGCATAAAACATTATGAAACTGTAGGAATGTCTCAAAATACAGAGCTCTAACTCCCTCATACAGCCTTTATTTGACCATTTAAGGCATGTTTTAGGACCCATTCCTGTGTTTTCTATACAGGGAAATAAGATTTATGTGACTTTAATAACATGATAAATAATAATAAAGGATCTTCGTGGCTTCATTGCTATCAAACAAAACCTTTTATTGCCTCTTGTCAAAAGAAAAAACTTTCACACCTCACAAGAGATCTCTAAACGTAGGGCCAGGCATGGTTTTGAATTTTCTTTTTCCATACTTTATTATGACACTTGAGTCTTTCAACATATCCCTAAAAAATTGGCAAAATTAGGATTTAAATCTGAAAATATCTAATCAAAGAAAAAGAAAAGATTAGTACAGATCTGAGCAAATATTTAACGCCAGCTTTTGGTACTCGATACTCAGTTCTTGGTTAAAGTTGCACTCTCATATATCTTATCTTATTTTAAGTTGTGCAGTAGTCAACACACTTCTTGTCCTCAGTCCTATGGGTCAAAAACAAAAGTTTAAATGCTTTATTATCGGCATCCATATTAGTTATGGAATGAGATTTCAGTCATGCTCCAAACTTTTGAATAATGAAAAGTATGTTGTTATGAGTGAGATAAATTGTTATAAAACCCAACACAGTAAAATGCTTATAAAAGAAATCCAATAAAACAAAATAAATAAATAGTAATGTTGCTGTTGCCTTTAAAATTCAACTAATGAGGGACAGATCTCACTTCACACCAGTCTATAAAAGTGAGAGCGAGAATAATGAAAGTCGTTGGCCCTTGGGTTCAGCAGGCTCGGGCTGTTGGCCTGACTCACACAGGCACAAAGGAATAGGTTGTAAAAAGATAAGTCTATTTTTATTTCTTTTTACCTAAGAAGATTTTCCGATTAATTACGCTGAAACAGATGTCCTTAAAGTTCACACACAAGTCATCTGTGCTCAGTTTTGTTGAATATTGAGCTGTGAGGGTAAAACAAGTAATCACACAGCTCAGTATTTTGGGAGTTAGAGGCACCAGTGTCTTATTTTTGTTATTGATTTTTTTTTTGTTTTACTTATTGATGCATTCCTCTTCTTATTACGTTGGAATGTCTTTTATTTATTGATTTGAGAGTAGAGAGAGAATCGTAACTAAAGCGCTCATAATATGCTCATTTTCAGGTTCATAATTGTATTTTGTACCAGAATAGGTTTACATGGTTTCATTTTCAATAAAACACCATATTTTTGTTGTAGTGCACGTTGCTGCAGATCCTGTTTTCACCCTGTGTGTTTAGGTCTCTGTTTTAGCTCCAGAGTGAGACATCTCACTTCTATCCTATCTTTGTTGGGAGCTGCACCTGCTCAGTAGCTCGGTAAGATCCATCAGCTAGATAACTCTTTCTCCAGCTTTGGTCAGTCCAAGGCAGGATCAGCTGGGAGACTTCTTCTAGACCAGGGACACTCCAGTGTGTGCTGTAGCAGTGTTTTGCCGTTGAGAACGATCTAGCATGGTTAGCCACCTCGTCTCGGCTAGTGACGTAGAAAGCCGTGCAGATTTTGAAAAGCTCACCCGGAGACTGAAGACAGAGGACATTCAGAAACCGGATCTCACTCAAAACAGCGTGGGTAGTTTTTTTATCCAAGTTTGTATGTGTGTGGAAGCACCAGAGACACAAAATAACACCCCAAATCCCAGAAAATTTGTTTTTTTCATAATATGGGCACTTTAAAGCACTTTGTACTGATGTTGTTAAAAGGTCTGGATATAAATGTTCATATAATCAACATCTTGAGATACTGAGCTTGCTATCACAGTCAGACGTTGCTTTGATGGGTAGGTTGATTGATGGGGTCTTGACTGTAAAAAAGAATCATAATGTTTGGATTTGGGTCTCTAGCCTTCTCAGTTTCTGCTGGTAGTTTTAGAAATCCCAGATCCAAATCACTGTCAAAACCTGTCAATTATTCCTTAAATAGACTGATGTCTGCGCACAAGATGTAACTGAAACTCATTTTGAGATATGTACAAAGAAACCAAACAAGACACTGAAATGACAATGATGATCATACCAAAGATAAATCTATTTATAAAAGATTCATTTGTATGTTCTTCTACATTAGTCTTCATAACGTTTTCCTTTTATTATTCACTTTCAACTCTCATTAGGATTAACATTATTTAGTGGAGAATTTTAAGTAGTATTCCCAGTCACAGAAACGTAAATATAGACTTTCAGTAATAGACTTTCAATCTGCCCTCTGCTCTAAGGGAGGATAAAACAAACTGTACTGGGATGTACTGTACAGGGCAAGGGCAGTTTAATGGTTTAAATGTCTAAAAAGGCAAATGTCCTATGTATCATCCAGATTTTGTGTAGGCCAAAACATGCCACAAAAACTCCTAGAAAATATGTGTGTTGTTCATCTCGGCCACTAGAATAGTGAAAGTGATTGGACTGGTGTGTTGCAGGACGTACCCGCCTTCGAAGATCTTGATGCGAGTTGGTTCATTGGCGGGCTGTTTGACCGAGACCTCCTTCTCTACCTGCTCCTCCTTCGAACGGTCCCACGACACAACTCCCTTCATCTTCCTCCCATAATTACCAACATCAACTGGCATCAGCTCTGGTTTCAGCTAGAGATGAGATAAGAAGAAGAAAGGAGGGGAGAGGAGTAGCATGAATTATCCTTTCACACTTCCCATGCGTGTACAGTGTTTCCTCTATGTTGATATGTTGGTGGCGGCCCTCCACGGTCAAATTTTTGCCACCATAGTATAGGGAAAACGCACAACAGGGTTTACACTATGTACACCTCCTCTCTTTCAGCTGTTTATGAAAAGTCATAAAGTCGTAATTACATGACTCAGCAGAGCCGTCTGCTCTACTGAACTCAAGCAAACTGTCATTCGCTAAGGCAAAGTGACAAACAGGAACATAAGCAATGAAACAACATGAAATCCTCACTCACACAGCTACAATTTATTGGAAAATAGCATTGTGGACACTGAATTTGATGAATTTACTGTTTATCAGACCCCAGATGAGACAAGAAGCTAACGTTAGGGTCCCTCTGCCTGCCCGCTGCAGGAGACGCTGTATTCCTCCGACCCGCTGTATTAACGTTAGCTACTGTTTTAAAACTGGGTTAGTGGGGGTGCATTCTGCTCAAAACCAACATGAAAAACGTGGCTAGTAATGTTCACTCAGCATTTTGTTTTGTTGTTAAACTGTGTGTAAAATGAGCGGTTAAATCACCGGTTTCAGGTATCTCCCCCTACGGTACCGTCTATTTGCTGGATGGTTTCAAGGTAACAGTCGGTAGCTAACATTAGCAGATAAGCCCGTTGACAGCAGAGTTATTGTTCATATTTTGGCACAATGTTTCTGTTCGTAGTCGTCATAGTGACTGAAAGTGAAACTACACGCTGTTTTCAGGAAATGTTAATTATTGACGTTCAAAACCAAAAAAGGTGAGTAGAGTTGAGGCGAGTGGAGTAGGTGCCATGCAGTGGGAAAACGGCATATGTGTGGTGTAGCCAGACCTTCCTCCAGTCTGGCATTGCAAGACTATTACAGGACGTACCTGATCAAACCTCAGCTTCCAGGCCACAGATGACACCAGCTTTCCAGAGCTGGGTGGCGACATGGCGGCAGTTGAGTACATGGAATCGGTGTTTCTCCTCTGTTTGGACCTCAGCAGGGCTAGGGCAGCCTTGGTGCTAAGGTTCAGAGGGTTGGGGTTGTATGAGCTTACACACCACGAGTTGTAGACTGAGCTATGCGAGGCAGTTTGGGTGCTGTTGGGTTTGGTGTAGTTCAGGAAACACCAGCTGACTCGGCTCATAGTGCGCAGGCTTGGGAACTGGAAAAACTGCTCAGCCACATCCGTGAGTAGCAAAGTCTGGCCCACTGCTTCGGATAATCCTGCGCTTTGTTTGGCAGCTAGCTGAACCAGCATGCTGACAGGAATTTTATTGGGTCTAGGCTGATTTGTGTTGTCAGTGTCATCTGCGTCACTGGAGGACACCATGGACTGGGGGCTGGAGCTGGGCTCTGGGACTGAATCGTCCACATCGAGCTCCTCGGGGGAGTCCCGACCACCTGAAACTGGGGAACGGTCTGTGACAATCTGGAGAGGAGGAGTGAAGCTCTCGGCCCGGGGAACATCAGGGAGGTGAGGGGCAGAGGAACGGACAGGAATGGTTATCTTGGTGGCAACTGGGAAGTCACTTAGTGGAGGAGAAGAGGACATCCTTTCAGAATCATCCATGGAGCCTTCGCTCTTCAGGCAAGCTCGCTGACCTCTGCCCTGCCCCTTTTCAGGTTGGCTACAGCTTTCAGTTCCACTCAGCTCCACTGCACTCATCTCCTTAACAATCTGCCCATACATCCTCTCTTCCTTTACTCTTTTCTGCTGCTTAGTCTCAATGAAGAGCTCCAGAGAGCTGGTGGGGGAAAGCATGCGCTTGCTGCCTCCAACTCCCGATCCCGAGGCATCCGTTGTGGATATGGTGCCTGACGTTAGTGACAGTGGAATCCCTGTATTCAGGAATTGCTCTGGTAGTGAATCAGGAACCTTGCAGCCTGGGTAGTGCAGCGTCGCACCATCCATCTGTCCGAGGAAGTGTGATAGGTTGAAGCCCGTCCCGTTAATGCCTCCTCCAATTCCTCCAGGTGGTTTGCTGGCACTCACAGGGCACACTGTTGACGGCATGTTGCTGCTGTCAGCAATGCCCGGCCTGGCTGAATGTGTTGCTATCAGCTGGCTAACACTGGTGTACATAACACTACCGTAGGATGGCACATGGGTTTGGATGCGCACAGGAACCATCATACCAGGCAGAGAGGACTGGGAGCCCAGGTTCTGGGTGGCAAAGACAGGTTGGACCTGCTGCAGAAGCATGGAGGTGGTGGTGGATGTGAGCAGGGAGTGCTTGGAGGAGAGAGAAGCAAAGTTTTGCTGTTGCTGCTGGGACATTGGAGAGGTGCGAGACGAGAAAGACGCAGGGTAAACTTGCGAGCCAGGGTTTTCTGATTTCCCGTCATGGGGCTGCTGATCGTGGATTTGATGCAGGGAGTGGAGCGGTGGTTGTTTGTGGAGTGGGTGTCCAGACAGGGAGCCTGGTGATCGGATGTGGAGTTTTTGGAGTTGCTGCTGGGCCTGGAGGGTCAGCTGCTGTCTGGATGCCTGACTGGCCTCCTGACTCCAGAACAGACCTGGTTGCTGGTAGGATAGGAAAGGGGGACAACTCGGGTACTGCTGGATTACTTCCTTGTTCATGACCTCGTGACCTGGATATTCTCCCTCCGATGACGAGCCCTGGGCCTGCAGGCGATGCTGATTGGACCTATTTTATGGAGAAAAGATGTAATTTTCTTATTTGTCTCCAAATTAGGTATTATAATAGTAGAACCAGCTGGAGATGCAGCATAGGTGATAGAGACAGAGCTCATTTAAGTCCCTCTTCCACCGGAGGAAAAAACGGCTCTCTGTTGACCTTGTATTACATGATGATGTCTCCTTGTCAACTACGTCTTCTAGCAAACAACAGAAAAATGCCTAAAAGCTGCTGTGTGGTGGGATGCACTACAAGCAATGTAAAGAATACATAACTTTAGTTTTTAATAAGCTGCCTAGTCGAATCAGCAGGAAGAATGGGAAGATTATAGGATCCTGACACTAAGCTAACTTTATGCACAATGTTACGCGCGCTTAACTTCAGGAATACAGTTAGCCTAAAACCGACATTTGAATATTTGACTTGCCACCAAAATGCTTGCTGCAAACGTAGCATCTGACATATCGTTAGCTTACTGACAGCGTCCCCATTCTGCCTGCTGAGTCCTCACGTCTGTATCCACATTTGTCTTCATAAAAGCTCAGTTTTTCAGTGCGACAGCTTGTAAAAACTTACGGTATGGGTTTTTTACATTGGTGTATCCCACCAGACATCAGCTTTTATGCATTTTTCTGTTATTTGCTAGCAAATAATACGTTTTTTCTGTCTCTATAGCAATTGTTTTAGTTTAGTACTAGCAGTCATGAATAAAGATACCAATACATGTGCATTTTGTCCATTCCATCACAGCTAAATAAGAAGGTCTATTAGCAATTTTAGGGTTGCATCGACTGTCTTACCGGCCGTACAGAGGTTCGTCCTGCAGGCTGTCCTCACTGATACTGTGCTGGAGGGAATGCTGGTGGTGCTGTTGGTGTTGGTGAGATCCTACACCTGTGCATAAAACATATGAATATAATGTATGTTACTCATTTTGAAATGAAATGCTTCCCTTCAAAATAAATCCCATATAATAGTCCTATAATGTATGACTCAATGATTAGAATATGGTCCAAACACTTTTTTAACGGCTATGGTTTCTGGATGCGACTCAGTGTCTCCATTGACGTTTCATTAAATGCTTCTATAAAGAGTTTTAAGCCTGGAACCAAGGCAATCAGCTCAGAGATGAACCGTGACCATAAGACATTTGATTTGGAGCAGAATAAAATTTTGAAAACGTTACAAAAGGCAAAGGTACAAGACTGTGTACAGAAACGATCATGGACTTCTATGGTAGAAGCTCGATCTAGCGTTCACAGGTTCGGTAAACATTTCCATGGTAACAAGAAGTTCCATTGAGGGTTAGGGACAGTAGAGAAACACCACAACACGTTGTGTGCAATTTGACTGAAAGGTTTGGGATAGTATCACAATTGATTAAGCAACTATAGATTATGTAACAACCCAGTATTTGCTATAATGCAAGGCCTACCTCCAGCACTACTGCCAGCTCTCTTGGTTCTGCTGGCAACATCGCTGCTGCTGTGGGGGGATCCTGCTGGGCCAGGCCATGCCCCATGCTCCAGACTCTCCTGTTTGATTGACATCTCAGCCCCCCCTGGTTCCTGGACGACTGCCTCTGGATAAACACTCAGGGATGCCTGTCAAATGTAATGTAAGCAGAGAAGTCGAGTTGGTCAGTAATTATGAAATTAAATGTGGTGATACTTATTCAGTACAGTATGTAAGCCTTAGTGTAGGTGCAGGGTTAGGTTAAATTTGGATGAAGTACAGTAGGTGGATGTTCAGGTTATTTTCTTTCTACCCGTAGGTAGATTTGTTTTGCAGCAATAATATGACATCCATTATGACACAAAACTATAAAAACATACTTCAAATGGATACAAAAAAAAAGAGAGAGAGAGAGAGAAAGAGAGAGAGAGAGAAATAAATGAAATAAAACCATTCAAATAAATATTCTGTCAAATAAAATCAAGGTAAAAGCAGATTTAAAACCAAATTTAAAAAATGTTCCTGTCCTATTTATTGCTACAGCTTGAAGCACGGACCATTTCACACTGGTTTAAAGAGTTCTGCTCCTTAAAGGATGCATGAGACATCCTGAAACCAGATAATGAAACAATAGCGGATCCTAACTGAGCCCCCTTTTCTTTCTACCATCTAGGTCACGGTACATAGGTGCTCAATCTAAAGAACAATCCACACCTGGGATTATGTCTAAATAACAAACTAGAACTTTCAGTCCATTTCTTTTTAAAGAATTACAATAGTAGGGTTTTTTTAATGCTACCTGTCGGACAAGA
Source organism: Etheostoma perlongum (assembly GCA_026937815.1). Lineage (NCBI taxonomy): Eukaryota > Metazoa > Chordata > Actinopteri > Perciformes > Percidae > Etheostoma > Etheostoma perlongum. Next base: position 3,534,001 of record CM049388.1, on the reverse strand, counting down.
TATCCACGCCGGCGTTCTTTCATTGCTGAGGCACTGGAGTATATCTCTCCCTGTCTGGAGGAGGACAAGCTCCCATAGTCAAATGATTTGCTGCGCATTTCAGGCAACTCTGTGGGCAGCGTGCATGGCGCCTGCTCCGATGAAGACCTTCTCATCTCCCTCTGTTGGTGGTGGCTGGAATGACCACTGCCAGGTACGGTCAGGAACTCCGACTGCTTAGGTCCACCACCAGATGCCAACAAGTCATCCTGATTCAAAATCACAAAGAAAAGCATTGACTTACTGGGAGCATGCTGTATATTACAGGCGCTGCACAACATAGCCAATAAGATCTATTACAATAATGTACCTTAACCTTTGTAGGATCAGTGCTACAAGGGCTCATTAAGAAACTTGAAAGTATTAAAGTACCTGTTTGGTGGGTGAGACAGACTTGAGGCCTTCCTCTCTGTCAAAGGACATGGAGAAGGAAGAGGAGTGGGACAGGTTGCTCTCCTGACTGGGGCTGCGAGAAAGGCTAGTGCAGGTTGACTCAAAGCTTGATTCCCCTGATGAGTGCTCCATATCTGCCAGACGCAGCCTCTTCTTCTTGGGCGGGAGCTTTTCCGATGGCATCTGGGCGAGTGTGTCACTCCTCTGTGGCAGCTGGAACTCCTCCACATGTTGCGGCTGCTTCTCCGGCTCCTTGATCATCGGGGTTTCTGCATCTTTCTCAGGCTTGTCTGGCTCCTCCGTCACCCTGATCTCAGGAACTTGGATGTTGGGTTGTCGAACTAGCTTGTGTGGGATGTGATAAGGCTGGCCAGGTGATGCTGCGGCTGACGAAGACGAGAGGGAAGCCAGTTCACTGTCACTTTGCAGCTGCTGCTCCATGCTCTCTGTCCTCTGTAGGGCAGATTCAGGACTCAGAGCATCTTCAAAGATCTCTGTGTCAGACTGTTCAGAGAACTGGCTAGATGGAGCTTTATCTGAAGGCTGATATCCTGGCTGCTCAAAGGACTCTGACTTCTCAAAGGAATTTGGCCGGCTGAGGGAGTTGGTGTGCTGGATGACTGATATAACATTCCCAGCTGTCTTCCTGCCCTCAGAGTCAGGAAACAGTACATTTTCCTCAGAGCATATGCTGGTACAGGTATCGAAGCTGTCAGACTGGCTGTGAGCGCTGTAAAGAGAGCCTTTCCCCGTTGGAGTGCCTCGAGACCCATCAAAACTACCTTTCTTAGACTCATAGTCTCCTATCATCTCCACTGAACCGCTAAAACTACTATTGTGCCCAGGGCTGTCCTCTTCATCCCCAACACTCTTCTCTTTCCTCCTTTTTCTACCCAGAGATGAAGCTAAATTCTTGGGCATGTGTCCATAGCCCTCAGCCTCTCCTGCATGGGCTTCGTTGGCCGAATGTTCAAATGCCGCCTGTCTCCTGAGTCGGCGCCCTGGTGGGTAAAACACATCATCCATCGTCATCATCTCATCGAAAGAGTGGCTGCCTCGAATCGCTGGGGGGACACTTAGGTTAGGAGGGGAAGAAGTTGGCATGGAGTTACTCCTAATGAGGGTGCCGGAATCAGATGGAGGCTCCAGAAGGCCTGTACTGCTTTGACAGGGTCCTGTTGGATATTGCTTGGGATCTCCAGAGATTCCTACGTCACCTCTGAAACAGATAGGATCCTCAGCTATCTTCCCCATGTCTAGAATAGCACCTGGTTGCTTTAAGCTAGCTAGGCTGGGGTCCGCCCCTGCCATGCCCACTGTGATAGACTGTCGGGATCTGGAGTTGGGTCGGTAGTACCAAGTCCGACCAAACATAATCTCTTCGTACGTCTTTACATTAGTATTTGGAGGGCTGATCTGCTGATCTGCACTCTCCGAGCGTGAAAAGTAGCCAGAGTCTGTGCTGCCTTTGCTGTGAGGACTGAGGAGGTTCAGGGACTGGGTCATGGCAGAGTCCGACTCCTGACCTTTTTTCTCATTCAGCCTCTGGGCCAAACGTTCTTTGATGGTAGGGGAGTCATCCAGTGAGTGCGCTCTCCCGCCAACATGTGATGAGAAGATGTGATGTGACCCCTTTATGTCCTGAAAGGGTGGGCACTCCATCCCTGTGGAAGGGACTCCCCCAGGCTTTGGGACAATAAGGATAGGCACTTTTATAGACCCGACCAGCAGCTCTTCAGCTGAGTCTGCATATGCTGGTTCCACACCACCTGCACAATGAGAAAGAGTAGAGCATGAAAAGTAAAGTAGAGAACAAATAAACAGTAAGATTTTAAGCAAAAAATAAGACGTGTAGCGCATGAGTGCAGTTTCACAGAGTAAATCAGCGTACAATAAAAAAGTAAAAATCTAAATGAATGGCACTTTTTAAAACATTTACTATATGCTTTTTCAGGTTATAATTATTAAGAAAAAATAGTCCATATATAGCAGTAGTGAGTTCAAAACATTAAAATTTACATAACTAATGATTTCACTGAGATGAGAACATTTTAAGATGACCTGTATTCTTGTCAGCTTCAAAGGGGATCTGCGGGATGGGACTATCTTTGTCCGTCAGCATGGTGGAGCCCTCCACACCTTCCTCATCTGTGTCGGTACTCTGCTCTCCGTCTGAGTGGACTTCGGCCTCGCCCACTGGGGACGCCTGGTCCATGTCCCCGCTGCGGGCCACAGCTAGCTCTGAAAATGGTACGAGTCCAGCCTTGATGGCATGAGCGTGGGACTTGCGATGCTTGTAAAGGTTGCTCTTGGTTTTGAAGGAAAAGCCACAGGGTACACAAGGATATGGCCTCTCACCAGTATGCGAGCGGATGTGCTTCTTCAAGACGCTGGGCTTGGCACAAGCTCGTCCACAGTAGTGACAGATGTACTTACCAGGCTTTTTCGGCTTCTGCTCCTTTTTGCTATAGCCCTCCTCTCCAGGCTCAGGGCCTGACTGAGAATACTGTCCAAAGGAGCTGGGTAAACTGGGAGATTTCTGGCGGGGAAACCTCCCTCCCCCAGCCCCATGAGGATGAGTGTGTCCTGGGTGTCCTACAGGGTACAGGTCATCCGAGGGCAACTGGCCAGCAAATGGCCAGGCATGAGGCTCTAAACCTGGCTGGGGTTTGGCTCCTGAGAGGAAGCGCTCAGTTTGGGGGTGCTGAGGGTACGGCTGGCCGAGTTGGTAGGAGTATCCCCTTGGGAACCCCTGAGGAAAGGGCCCTTGGGGGTCTTGAGATGGTGGGCCTCCCATGGCCCCAACTGCAGAAGGTCCAGATAGCAGCTTCCCAGAATTCCCCGTAATTGCGTACTTCTGCTGGGGTGCTGATCCCCCCGTGGCACCACAGGGCAAACTCTCACGGTGTTTTGCCTCTGGGTCAGCAAAAGTGCTTCGTTTGGTGGTAGCAGAGGGCTCGGATGCCCACTTTCTTTGCAGAAGCGCCTTCTCCTTCACTGGTTCCTTATTTGAGCATCGCTGCCCTGTGGCAGCTGATTCCCGAGCCTCCATTTTCGTGAAGCTCTTCTGTGGGTTTAGAAGAGGAAGGAGAGAGGGGATGGTGGGGGAGTTGGGAGGGTGGGTTCTGGAGGGTTACAAGGTCCCACAACTACCAGGCATGATAGCTGAACCTTTGAGGGCTGCCAACAAGTTCACAGAAACAGGAAGTACCCGTCCATTGCTGAAATAGACTGATTATAAAGCCAGGCTGGAAACAGGAATCAGGAAGTGGAAATAAAAGGGGAGCTTTAGTGGATAACATTAGAAATGTTTCCCTCTGTTTGCCATTTTGTAAACACTAATGTTGCTGTGCGTTGTTTTCTGTCCAGTTTATCTAATGACAGAAGAATCCTTGAGTGATCTGGAGAGGACACGAAGAGAAGAAACATGTTTGTGGACTTCTTAAATGCATTTTAACAGTACATCAAGGTTGCCAACATATTAAGTGCTGTCAAAGGGTAAATACTAACTTTTCAATAGGGAAAAGTGCTTGTAGATCCTTTCTTTAGCTTCAAAAGTCTTCCAGTTTTCTCACCAAAAGACCTGCACCCGAACAAAAGAGAGAAAAAGCAAATTACTTTTATGCAAAACTATCCATTAAAACAATCCAAAGCTCGATAATGGTACAGATGACAAGTTAACCTACAGCCTGATGTCTCCCTCTTACCATACTTTGGTTTTGTGTTGAAACTTTGTACAATAAGATGTTACTTTTTGGCTGCTAAGTGCAACACAATATACTTTGTACAGAGAGGACTCATTATGTTGTCAAGTACGTGCCTGATGTGCGGATGTAAATGTCATTGATTGCTCAGTTAGTTTCTTCACACTGGAATCCATCTGTGCTTTTAGCCTTTTCCGCCCCTTCCTCCTGCCTCCCTCCCTCCCTCCCTCCCTCCCTCCCTCCTCCTTCCACTCAATGAGTCACCGATGCAAAGCAAACCCACGCTGTTCCTAAAAAGACACAAAAGCTTATAAATAGAGCTGTGGAAGTGACGCTGGAGTGTCATAATGTGTGTAGGCGTCCAAAAAGGCCAAGTCGAGAGAGCGGAGCACCTATCGGCGCTAGCACCATTCCTTCCTCTCTTGATGATAGTTTGATCTACTTGGTCGCTCAAAAAGCAAACTAGAGAACACACACACACACACACACACACACACACACACAAACACACACACACACACAGATACAGTACTTGCAGGCATTGCAACTGCACTGCAAACACTGCAGCAGGCACAGTATATGTGTGTGCTTCCGTTGTTTAACGTTTCTCAACCACACCAACACCTGACAGCAGAGAGCCGCAGAGCGCGCGCGCACACACACACACACACACACACACGTGCTGAAGTTGCATTTTTGCTTTGTATTTCCTCATCTCAGGATTTAAACAACCTCCCTCGCACTCTGATTGCAACACAATATACACACACACACACACACACACACACAGTGCGGCCTTAGTGCTGGTAAGCAGGCCTCGATGACGTGTGTGTCTCGGGGCCCAACAAGAGATCTAAAAATAGCAATTGAGGAAAACATGCTGTATTTTTAGAAGCAGGAATGTTAACTTCGGGCAACCTTGTGTTTTTCACACACACACACACACACACACACACACACACACACACACACACACACACACACACACACACACACACACACACACACACACACACACACACACACACACACGAAACAGCTCAGACCTGGGTCATATTTTTATGTTTCCCATGGTGTTCAGAGTGCAAGAATGTGGCCTGAAGCCCAAAGGACTGTTAGGAACAACAGGTTTTCATTTGGGCTTCAAATTCAAGATGATTGGTTAGTAGGACGGTCAGCTGACAGTGGTGATGACTTAGAGGTTAAGTTGGTACTAACAATGAAGTGTGTGGTAATATTCCCTTAAGGGTGAAACACACCAGTATCGTAGCGTCATGGCTTATGTGTCATTTAGCACATATCGGATGCCCTGCACAGACCGAAGAGGAAATGGAACAGAAGCTTAGGTTCAGAAGGTTAAAAACGAGGCCATGTAAAGTTTGGATTGGAGAACAATCACGTTTAGTGTTAGTCTAGACATTTATAACAGCAGACATCT
>CM049388.1:3500927-3523427 GCA_026937815.1 Etheostoma perlongum | reverse complement strand
TTTGAATTCCTAATGTGGGCAGAGGTACAGATGCCTGGAAGCCGGCCAGCTGCTGTGCACCTTAGTATTTATGTATGTATATATTTACTGAGTTATACTAATATACATTTTCCACAAGTTAAACATCAGACATAATGTGCAGAGGAGTCGGGGAAAAAACCCAAGATGGACCTCGGCCTAAATTAAATAAAACATCATTCACAAGATGACAGTATGTAGGTTATGTTTGAAAACATCCCTTTCAGATTTTGGGGTGAAAACAAAAAAATGTATGTGTGTGTATGTGGCCGGCCGACTGCAGGTCGCTGCAAAGTTAAATTTAAAACTTTTTAAAACCTTTCTCGGTGCCAGTGCAAATAAAATGTTGGGCCAACTTTCCTCCCTGCCAGAAGTTTTATAAATAAAAATACACTTGCTCAGCAGTTGTATTACAATACCTGCTTTCTCACCTCAGGCCAGGTAAAAGGGTTATGCAATCATGTGTTGAAAAGGAGTCCTGGATAAAGAATGCAAAGGGCTTCCTTCTACAGCACAGCGGTACACCTACTGCTCCCCTTGAGCAAGGCACTCAAACTCAAGCTGCTACAGTGAGAGCCAACAGCAGGAGGTTGCAGTTAAACCAGGAAGCTCCCAGCATGACATGTGCGCATGCATGTAGAAGGGTTCTGCAGATGAGGAACACATGGATTTACCTACTGATTAATATAAATCTTTATTTGGATGTGACCCTATTTAACTGTCTAAGCTCCTGGCCTAAAGCGCCGGGCGCAGGTGCGTTTGGGGCGTGTATGAGTCCACTTATGCTCGTTTAACGATATTAAAAAAAAAGGGTCCGTGCGCGTTTGGACCTTGACGCATTGCTATTATACTTGTATATATTCAAATATTTGTTCTTGTATTTTATCCTATTATTATTTCATGTATATTGTATGTATGTATATTGTATCCTAGGATTTCATTTATATTTAATTCTGTGCTGTGTGACTGATTTTGCTGTTGTAATTTCCCATTTTATTTTATTGGGCTCAGTATCTATCTATCTATCTATCTATCTATCTATCTATCTATCTATCTATCTATCTATCTATCTATCTATCCATCATCTATCTATCTATCTATCTATCTATCTATCTATCTATCTATCTATCTATCTGATCTGCTTGTGCATGAAGTGAAAGCGATCATTATAATACTATTTCACATTGTAATTTTTTTGCATGTTTGTGTGCTGCTGCGCGTCCCTGTGTGTGTGTGTGTGTGTGTGTGTGTGTGTGTGTGTGTGTGTGTGTGTGTGTGTGTAACAGGAGCCTAGGCACATTATACTATACGCTGTTAAAATAATGAAATGCTGCGTTTTGGACTTTACAGTAGACCAGGTTTTTGATGATCAATGGCACAATCCCTCTCCGCTCCCTCGAGATAGCAGTACACCCAGAATGCACCTGAACACACCTTTCTGTAAGACCACGCCCACGGGCGCAGGACAGGTGCAATCGCTATTTAAAGTACACGGGCGCTGGGAAATTGACAACCGCGTCGGTCTTAAACTAGCAAAGATACTTGCGTCGGGTCTTGCGTCAGGTCTTATGTCGGGTCTTACGTCGGGTCTTACGTCGGGTCTTACGTCGGGTCTTACGTCGGGTCTTATGTCGGGCTTTGCGTCGGTTCTTGCGTCGGGCTTTGCATTGGGTCTTGCGTCGGGTCTTATGTCGGGTCTTATGTCGGGTCTTACGTCGGGTCTTACGTCGGGTCTTACGTCGGGTCTTACGTCGGGTCTTACGTCGGGTCTTACGTCGGGCTTTACACTGCGCTGGGCCGGGTGCATGATAGGGCAATGGTCTTGGGTTGTTCATCTGCAGCAATTTATAGGAATATAGCACATCCTCCAGTCCTGTTTCCCTTCAACTTGTCTCCTCTACTTCTATTTCTGTTACTCGCTTCCTACATTTCCCAGAGAGCTTTTTGACAACCTCCAGAGAAAGCATGGAGCTGGTTGCTGTCACCCCGGGGTTATGTGTGTAGGTGCACAGAGAGCTCTTCCAGTCGAAATACAGTGAGACAGGAGCTGCATCGAATTCAGGTCTATTTTCTGCTCTTGTAGGTGCAACAATCGGCCCCTCTGCCTTTTTTATTTGTTTGGATGGATGGATTTATTTGCCCTGTGAGAGTGTTGAAATGCATTGAAAGAAGGAAGCAAAAAAATAAATAAAAATAAAAATAAAGGAGGAGGAGCTCAATAACACTCCTCGCAACAATATGATTTGGCCAATTACCTTGTTAGAGAGATGTTGCCAAATTTAGGACTAAAATCCTTCAATTAGTTTGACAATTCACCCCAAAATCTAAAATACATATGTTTCCTCGTACCTGTGGTTCTATTCCTCGGTCTAGAGAGTTTTGGTGTCAGTTGCCCAGTGTTGGAGATATTGGATTTAATATAAAAGGCCCCAGGAAATAAGAATGACAGTTACATTTTAAAGTACAGTTTTCACAGTTTTTACAGTGTCTTTTGTAATATCTTGCAGCCATTTGTGATATGTTGATTATTATTATTCCAGTTAATATCGCAATGATGATAAAAAAAAAAACAATATATTGTCAGTCCTGGTTGCAACATCCAATTGCTGACAGAGTTATAGCTGGTCTGCAATCAGTCCGGACACAAATGCATCAGCTAGCTTGGCGAACTACTTTGGCTGGCTAGTGCTATCATGTTAGCTTGCCCATTAGCCCTATACATCACCAAGTTGGGCGGTATCCAAATTTGGATATCGTCAAACCTCCTCCCTATTTTACCGCGGTATACCGCATCACCGTGACTAATTAAAAATGATCTCTCTTCTCTCTCTCTCCTCCACGCTGTAACATGATGACAACCACACATAGGCATGTTTAGCCATTAAATTAATTATATTTAATCCTTGTCTCCTATATAAATGCATTGCATTTTTTTTAATGACGTATTGAAACTGATACCGTTGCTATTTTTAAGACCCTGTGGTACACCGTATTACTGCCCAACCCTAGTAGCAAGTAGTATTAAAGAACGCATATCTGCATAAGGGGGGATGCAGGTTGGGGGGGGTGGATGGGTCAAACAACACAGGACGTTCACCCAGGAGACCGGGGGTTCGTGTCCCGTTCTTGTCCCTTTCGTGTCTCCAAGACGTTCATTTTGTAAGCCCACCCACCATCTTTTCCTAAACCTAAGAGTCGTGTCAGTGGGGGTCCGGGGCCTTGTTGGTGAGGCGGACTGTTTTTATGGCGTGAGGTTTCGGTCCTGATGTGTCTGCGGGTGAGAGGAACCAGCTACAGTCTTTACAGTCACTCCGAGTGGCTGCTTCTTTGTGGGTTCCTGAAACATCCAAGTAGGGAATTATGATGGGCCACAGAAGCAGAAATAGAAATAAATCAATTTCTGAAAGAAAATGACCTAAAGTAATTATTTCACGTCTCTGGAGTCTCTGCTCTGTTGCTTTGTGACTCAAGGACTTAAATTGCCCACTGTTCATGTTGGAGCAGCCATGTTTTGTTTTAATTTAGTGCTGTCAATCATTTGTTAAGCCGAGACGTCGCTGCCGATTTTGGTTTTGAAAGAAATCGTACGGGGAGAGCAAGGAGGAAACACGACAGAAAGAAGAGGCTCTCCAGAAACGACTGAAATTAAATCTGAGAGATGAATGAAATTAACTTAATCTGAACTGTGATGTGATGTACTCATACACACACACACACACACACACACGAGCAGACAGTTAGTAGACAGTGATTTACAGCGGATAGGAAGTCAATTATGCTACTGAATTTTTTTGTCAGAAATAAAATGTGTGTGTGCCCTGAATAGGAGTATGTGTGGGATGTGGCAGCACAGGCAGCTTTGCTGAGACAGGATGAGGGTGTGTGTGTGTGTGTGTGTGTGTGTGTGTGGGAGGAGGAAGTTCTCGGTGTGCCAAGGTTACAGTGCCGCCGCTGCTGAATTGCTGTTATAAAAGACTCAGTTACACAACGGAAATACTCCAAACTTAAAACTGCTCTGCAACTTTATGATCCACTCGCTTCACTTTCCCCAGGACACATTCTGTATTTTACATTTTAACTACAAAGTAAGTTTTTAGGGTAGAAATGGACCGCCAACCGATGTTTGCACCGTAACATTCCCAGATGATCCCTGGGATGTGCAGTGCAGTAACACCACAGCGACAAAAAGTGCAAACCGCACGCACTAGGACTTCAATTGCACAGTTGCTTCTTGAACTCCAGTCAAAATAAAAATCTAACTAAAATGGAAGGAGTTTCTGTCTGTCTGTCTGTCTGTCTGTCTGTCCTTTGATGTTCTCGACAACCATTCATCCCTTTAACTTCACCCTTGGCGGTGGTTTTTCTAAGGACCCAAGGAAGTGCAGTGTCGAATGTGAGTTCTTGAGATCTATGAGACATATTTATTAGTTGTGCGTTATTGTACACACTGAAGTGTGTTGAGAAGTGACCCTTATTAACTGTCATAAGAGCAAAAGTCCTATCCTAGATGGCAGACCCTGGGGTATTAGGAGATCACTAAGGTCTGGCCACTGTTATAACTTCCACTCTGTTGAAGTTTCAAACCATTGGATCTGCCCAGAGCCGCTCTGGATCTGCCATAGTCAACCGCTAACGTTTGATCGTGATGTTAGCTTAGCATCACGATCACCACTAACGGAGCGAGCTGGAAAATCTAACTTTCCCTGAAGAGGACCACATCACAACATCATGGCCACCAACACAACTCAGCAAAGATTGTTCTTGCTCAGGCTTTAACTTCTGGATATTGTAGCGCACAACCTCAACGTCATCGTTCTCAGCCACTCCCTCTGTTCGCTGATTGGACCGCCAAAAACCGTGAACCCAGACGTAGTACTGCGTAAATTACACCTATACACACATTACACATTCTACTGCCGAACAACAACAAAAAACACAATCTGAGATGTTTATTATTAAAAAATAAAATGACCCTCTGACATCTCATCTCTTACTCCTGTTTCTTAATTTGCTGCTCCTCCTGTTTGCTCTTTTTAATGCTGAGTCAAACATTTCCTCCATCTGTTTCACATTAAAATGGCTTCCAGCTGCTCATCGGGGATGATCCCAACTTTTATTGTGAAACCTGCGTTGGGTTTCATTCACGGCAGCTTGGGTACAGTTGGTCAAAAGGCCTTAATCAGCACAGGAGAATGATATTTATGTAAAAAAAGAAAAGAACAGGGAAACAGTGTGGTGTGTATGGTGAGACTTTTCACCGAGGAAATGAATGCTGTAATGTACAACATTTTATTTGGTAGTGGGACATACTATCCAAAACAAACAGCACCAGCTTTTATTTGAGAATTGATCGCTTTTAATGTCATAACTTTCAGCTGAAATTTGTTTTAATTTTTAAAAGTCATCATAACCCTAACCCTACTAACCCTACCTGTTCTGGGACTGGGGCAAAAAAAACGCACCATGGGCAGCCCCAAGCCCTGATAGATCAGGACCAGAAGAGGGAGATCACCCACTAAAGAGACGCACCAGAAGTTCAGGCGTTATCCCAGCATCCACTGACCCAGAGCAAGCGGACACTGATGCGTAGCCATACTAACACAGTGGTTTTGCCAGGGTTTTAAGAGCGGGGGTGGAGCGAAGTAAAAGCAAACTAAGATGCCGGGCAATATTGTGAAGACCGTCTAGCTTGACAAGAGAGTTAGTCTCATCCTTGGCACTAACTGGCTAAGTGTCAGCCCTCTCGCAAACTGCTGCTTCGTGTCGGTGGAGTGGGCAGATTCTAAGGTCCGGACCCAGGACTACTAAATGGACCTTCTCCTGACGTTATTTTGTCAACTCTTTAATTTACGTTTTTCTTTTAATGACTTCATTCTTACCCCCAATGCTCCTTATTCTGCACAAAAAGTGCATTAACTGCACACACACACACACACACACACACACACACACACACACACACACACACACACACACACACACACACACACACTCGCTGTGACACAGCACCGATTCAGGCTGTTAAAGTATTCCATGTTCTGTCTCCTGGCCCACACTCACAGTGTATACACTGTACTGTACCTACAGAGGTTTCTTTTCCCAAACAGCGGGTCCTCCACAGCTGTGGCTGTTTGACCAGCATGTTTCCATTTAACAGAGAAAGCAACAGAGGGACGGAGAAAAAGATGGAGAGCGGGAAGGAGAGGGAAAAAGAGAGAGAGGAGGGGGAGGGGGTGAAGAGGTGAGGAAGGGAAAAACAGGCGTCCTGTTGGTGTAAATTGCCAGTGGAAAAGAGAAGGCAGTCATATTTTCCACAGGGATGTTGGGCCAGCCTTGAAACTATTACTGAGTTAGCCCTGTGTGTTTGTGTGTGTGTGTATGTGTGTGTGTGTGTGTGTTTGTGTGTGTGTGTATGTGTGTGTGTGTTTGTGTGTGTGGGTGCATGTGTGTGCGTGTGTTTGCACATGTAGCTTCATTAAATTTTCCACAACAGTTTGCAAAATACACTAGGAAGCAAGATGGACAGAGGAAAGGGTAGACGCACTGTTTTTTGTGGATGGACGCTTTGCTTTTACAACGGAAGATTTTATAGTTTGTTAAAGGTTTTCCTGTGATCCAACAACAACCAATAAGCACCGTAAAGCTCCTCAAAGAACTTTTATAATGTTTGAACTGCTGTGTGTTTCATTGCAATTAAATTCTTTAAGACACCAGCCAGGGTTGTTGTCCTCTCTCCCTCTAAGATATTCTGCTGGTCAGCTTTTATCTGTTCTCCTTTGGGCCTTTGGAGCAGGACAGAGATGTAGGCTTGACTTAAAAATAAACATTAGGGTGTCCCTAATTGATCCTAAGGACTAGAGTCAGCGCTGATGTCGACATATTTGAACGAATTGCATCAGCTGACATAAAGCAGATCAAAATCAGATCTTTGCTGCACTCTTGCACGTTTTTTTGTGCATTTGTTCTGTGATTTGTAAAGACGGTTTGATGGACGTCTGGTTATATGGGAATTTATTTTAAATGGAGGTATGGCATGGCGAGGCAGGGCTGTTTCACAACCAGTTCACAATGATGGTTGCTCCGATGTATCTGTGATAAAAAACAACAACTGGCCATACCTCAGTGAAATCTCTCATTCAGGGATTCTTTCATTGATCCTGAGGCTTACTTTTCATATTCTAAGTTATGAGTATCTGCTGCAGCACTGACTTTAAAGTGACACTACACCAACTCTACACACATACAAATTAATTTATTCTTCATGAATAGTAGTATATAAAGATATTGTATAATAAAGTAAAGTTGTATAATGTTGGGGGGGGGGTCCTAATGAAGAGATGCATTATTGGAAATGTGGGATCCGGCAATTTTTGTAGCTCGATCCTGGCCTCTCATTTTGATTAAATAAGTGTAATATTGTTTTTTGTTTATGTTGGAAATACAACACTGAACTCCCCGGGTGTTACAGCCCAATTAATATGCTAGCTTTAAAAAGAAATACAGTTTTCATAAAGTTTTTACAGCACAGCAGTGCAGCGCTATGAAACGTTACCACAGCTGCTTCTTTGTCCTTTCTTATCAATATCTCTGCCTCTTTCTGAACCTTTGGGGTTGTCTCTTCAAGATCTGGATCAAGGCTCCAGAGCACGAGTAGAGACTAGGGCAGAGTACCTAACAGTCAGAAATGAACATCTAATTCATCAGATGTTTTAATTTCGACTGCCATTCCCAACAGCCATTCCACAACGTCGCCTCTTTCCCCTGGCTGATGTATCTTTAGCCTCGCTGCCTCCAGCTGTGGCCGCACAGACGTTTGTACGCAAATTGCAAAAAAAACCCTCTGCACATAGCCCTTCTTTATCTTAAATTATCTTTGTGGACAGGGAAAGCTGTTGTACAAGTGTATGTGTGTTTTATGCAACAACCCTTTATAGGTTTTGGAGTCTTTGAATGAATGAACGCATCGACACCGGGCTGCGTTCTGGAGTGGGAGCTTCCAGCCCACAGCAGCTCTTTAAAAGGTTTGAGTCAAATTCAGGGCACAACTATTCCTGATGTATCAGAGGGAGAATGTGTGTGTGTGTGTTTGTGTGTGTGTGTGCATACAAGCATGATGCTCTCACTTATGTAAGCTGTTTTCTCACATCTGCATCCCTCTTCCCCCCCCCACTCGCCTCCCCTCCTTTTTTTCATGTCCTTGTTTCCTCTCTTCCTTCCCACTTCTTTCTGTGTCCTCTCCTCTCGCTGCCTTGTTTACGGGGCATTTAGACCAAATAAAGCGATCTGGTGATTTTCCGCAGGGTGGTGCGGTGGGGGGAGTGTCCATGAAGCGGCCCATTTCTGTGACGTCGGCTTGCGGTCTTTAACCCCCCCAATGTTGCACATAAGGATTTTATATTTCACAATTACGGTTTTCCGTCAGATCGTCGTCTCCGACCGCACTTGAAGGCAGCTTCATTTGACAGAGAGAGAGAGAGAGAGAAAGAAAAGAGACAACGGAGACGGAGCGAGTGCTTTGTTGTTGCAGGAAACATTCAGCTATAACACAAACTCCAGCTCAGTGCCCGCTGTCACTCCCTGATGTGGGTCGCGCAGATTTGAGTCGCGCATGCTCAGATTTAAACGGTTTACAGCATAATACTGAAATTTGTGAAATCCATGAAATAATAAACTTCTCTCATTACAATCAATAACAGAAGATGGGAATCATTTCAAAAACGTTGTAGCTATCTATGACTGTTTGATTGCTAACGTTAGCTCAAAACACCATTCAGCTGTGTGTGTTTGATGCTAACTTGTAGCCAGCAGTGAACCAACTTCTTTAAGTAGGTCCATTTTTACTGTATTGACATTACAGAAGTCTCTCGTTAGCATCTTGTACGCTACTTGTCACAAAGTGACGCATGTGGGACTCAAATCTGCACTCAACTTACATCGAGGAGTGACAATGTTTCCTGTTTCCTGTACAAACCTCACACCAACATGTCTGATTTCTGGTTACATCATTGGCCAGCGTGACGTGGGGTTGCGTTTCTCCAAAAGTTGAGTCTCAACCCTTTGCTGCAGGCTCGCTGCGTTTTTTTTGCACTAAACGCACTACATTCAAAATGAATGGAAAGACCTCGGACGGCCAACACAGGCTGCCTGAACGCAGCCTTACTCAAATTTGTTGTCTTTGTGCCTTCTTTTCTCATTTTCATTCATGTTTGTCCCTTCCCAAACTGTAATCCTCTCCTCTACATCATTAAAAAAGCCTGCAGGCGGGTTTAGCAGCGCTATAATGCTGAGCTAGTTTTCCTCTAAGGAAACAAGTCGTCCTGGAGGCCATTTTTCACAGCGTTGCATCAGAAATCTGCACTCGCAGCCTCGCAACAGCACCAATAATAGAACTCACACTATGTCAGGCAGATAATTACCAAAACTTTCACTTACAGATTTCCCAAACCAAACAGGATACAATTAGGGCTTTTGTTACCCGTATTTATGGAGCCCAGTAGTAGCAGTTTTTTGCTGCTGGGCACTGGAAGCTGCCCATTATGGAGGGTAATAAAGCATGCAAGCAACACCTAAAGAATAAGAAAGCAAATGATATAGAAAGAAACAGCATGAGCTTGTAGTTGAACTCAGAAACATGTTATCGTGTGAAAGATTTTGCTTTGCTAGATAAATAAAGAGCCAGCCAATACAATTTTCAAGGCATTCTGTGTGTGATTTTAAATTAATTAATTCATATAGATGTATGGTCAAAACTAGTTTAAAATCTGTAATAAAAATAATGGTTGTGATAAAAGATTGCGAAAAAAATATGTCTTATTTTCTTTATTGCTTAAAAGTAACTTTTGGGTTCAAAAACAACTATTAGGGAGGTCCTGGGACATCGAAGGAATTTAAGGAAAAAAATCTTGAAGAAAGCACCAAAAACATCAGGAAAAAAAAGTTGAAAGAAACGAGAAAAACTTTGGAAAAAGTGCCAAAAACTTTGAAAAATAAAAGCAACAAAAATCTCAAAAAAGCAACAAAAACATTGAAAACTTCGGAAAGATCCCCCAATGGGGGGGTAGTCGCCCCATCCCGCCTGTGAATTACGCCTTTGCATTTAACCATTTTTCTCCTGCTCCTTGCACTGGTTGTCACACAGTTTGGACACTTCCTCCAAGACCTCCCCCCGCCCCCATTACCTAACATCCTCTCTAATGTCCTTTGCAAATAAATGCCAATGCATGCATCATGTTTATGCCCCGACTGTCCACCTTCTGCATTCTTTAACGTCCAAATAAACAGCGAAAAAGCAAAGTGTGAATTATCAAGCTTGGTGTTCAGCATTAACAGAATCATAGGCGGCCCTTTTCGATGTGAACGTCCAGCTTTTTTAGTCATGTGTCACACTGGCCTTGTGACATAAAATAAATCTTGAAGCGATTACACAGCACGAGTACCAAGAGGAGAACGTCTCCCTGCTCTTTGTACTTTCCTTTCGCCATTAAAGATGAGAGAATGATCCCTTCTTTTTTTGTGTGTGATCCTAACTGCTTTCTGGATAATTAAAAAACATTACAATTTCAAAAGTAGCGCACACAGCTTCTGTTCTGTGCATGTGAAAAGACAGAGATAAAAAAAAATCTGGAAGCTTAAGTGTATTTCAAAGAAGACAACACCCATCACTGTTACTCTTATAGCTCAGCATTCACCTGCCAAATTCCCCAAATCTTTGCCAGTGAACTTGATGTTTACAGAAGATTACATCTCCAGAAGGGACTGCATGACGCTCGGTTAGCTGCAGAATTGGCCGGCGGAGATCAGAAACGTTCCCAGACTCTGCCAGGATGTGTACCAACATTTGGATCATGGCTGAGCTGGTTCTTCTTCTCCTGTCCTGGCTCTTTATTTATAAGCAGCAGAGTGAGTGAGTGTGTGTTAGTGTGTGAGTGTGTGTGTCAGTGTGCGTGTGCGCACGCACGCTTCAGTTTATTCTTGACACAATGGGGGCGGGTGGTTGAATGACTACTGTCCCCAACACCCGTCTCTCTCACACACATACACACACACACACACACACACACACACACACACCAGTGCCGACTGTCCACCCACGTACAGAGCTAATCTCTGTCCCCTCACATCCGCAGAGCAGCAGGTAGGTAGGAGGTGTGTGGTATGAGTTTGTGTGTGTGTGTGTGTGTGTGTGTGTGTGTGTGTGTGTGTGTTCAGCAGAATGACTAACTTCTTATAGAATTTAAAACCCTGAACGCACAGTTGCACAGATGGCTCACTAAGCAAACTAGACGAATGAGAAACAGCTAATTCCACTTGATTTATGCCTGAAATACTTCCTAAATGTTACCAAACTTTCATCATGAAAACATACAGGAAGCAGCAGATTGTTGCCAGTGTGTGTGTTACTGTAACACGTACTGTACACCTGCGTGTGAAAAAAAGTTCAGTTTCCTGCTGCAATTTTGGCAACTGATTTGCATCTCTCTTCCTTTCTCTCTCTCGCAATGTTTTGGCATGAAATGTTCAGCATATTTATGTTGCCGGCGCATATAGAGAAGGACACTAGTCGGTGAAAAGAACAGAAAAAGTGTGTACATGTTGCCATGAAAACACAAAGGTCAATCTTAATGATCTTTGATAATTTCATTTTAGTGCAATTATCATCAGATGAGAAAAATGGCAGCTGTTATAGTCAATAATTCTACTTTTGGTCTACCAGGCACACCCGGTAATATTGAAGTTACCTCCATGCTACTACTAAAGAATAAATGTGATTATGGGGGGCGGTCGGTTGGCCTCAACACACGCACACGCACGCACACACACACACGCACACACACACACGCACGCACACACACACACACACACACACACACACACACACACACACACACACATACACACACACACACACACACACACACACACACACGCACACACACACACACACACACACGCACACACACACACACACACACACACACGATATTAGCAAGAAGCTTCTAAGACTGGTGTTGTTATATGTAAGGGATAATGTATGTATTCACTATAACATCCTCCTCGCTCTACATTATTCTACTTATTACATGGCTACTTACCCAATTCATCAATAATTTCACACAAATATTGATCGAATTTAAATATGATTGTATAACTTCTGCTAAAGAAAATAGTCCGTTCCGTCTCTACGGTTGAAATCCTGCGTCCATGGCAACGTAAACTCTGTAGCTAGCTGTGTAACGCAACCCTTCGTCTATTACTCAACACCACGTTACGGGCTGTGGTAGTAGCCGTATATATGATGGGGTGCTGCCGTGGTGACACACGACCCAGCTGCTGCTTAATCACTGCAGGAACTGACACAACATTAGCTGAAGCTAGCTAGCGGGCTAACACTGTTACACTTTACCCCAGGTTGTGTTACAACACACCATGGTAGTGGGGTAGGTAACAATGCCACTCCTTGCATTTGACATCAAATAATGAATTCTGTGATATAGTTGGAAAAGTTAAAAACATTGCTATTTGTATTAGACACATGAGGGTATTTTGTATCAAAATTTGAGTGTCCTACCACAAACATTCTGCAAGTTATAGGAGTCAAAAAGTGTTACAACCATCCCCGGCCTCCCTATGTAGACAGGGGTGTCCGCCTGGTTTTGGCCACATACTGTAGTGCATAGTAACAACGTTAGCATCCGTTAGCATCTTCATCTACACTCCAGTCTCCAAGCAAGGCCTCAGCATGGGAGTGTACATCATGTCTGAGTGTATGCACGTGTACAGTCCTGGACATGGGTGTGTGTTTCATACAAGACGCTACACGTCGCTGGTACGTGACACCCAAAAGGGGTGGGGGGGCCTCCTGACACCCCGTCTCTACGGAAACCAAATGGATGTTTACCGTCAATAAAGCGACGTCTCGGCTGTGAAGCGCACCCTGGTTTTAATGCATGTCAGTCAGATCACATCGATTGTTTATCGATAAATAAATGAGATGAAAGGAGAGACAGAGAGAGGGAAAGAGAGAGAGAGAGAGAGAGAGAGAGAGAAGGCAGTGGAAGATTGAATGAGATGGAGAATGTGACAAGTGAAGGGACGAGTAGAAGAGAGTGAGATCGCACAAAGCTGAAAATAATAGTATGGCCTACAGTGAAGGGGAACAAAGAGAGAGAGAGAGAGAGAGAGAGAGAGAGAGAGAGAGAGAGAGAGAGAGAGAGAGAGAGAGAGAGATCACGCGCAGAGGTCAGGTGCATTTTTTTACAGCTTCCAGGAAACAGAAAACAATTCAGCTCTGTGTTTCACTTCCCGATAGCTCAGACTAAAGATTCCTTCTTTTTAACCCAAAGCTAACCCTTTTCCCGTAATCGAGCATCCCTAATTGTGAAATATACGTGCATCAATCTACATATAGTGTTTTATGTGTGGGGATGCGTGCAATGGACCGTGGCCCCCGTGCATTGGCCCCCGTGCAGTGGCCCCCGTGCAGTGGCCCCCGTGCAGTGGCCCCCGTGCAGTAGCCCCCGTGCATTGGCCCCCGTGCAGTGGCCCCCGTGCAGTGGCCCCCGTGCAGTAGCCCCCGTGCAGTGGCCCCCGTGCAGTAGCCCCCGTGCAGTGGCCCCCGTGCAGTAGCCCCCGTGCAGTGGCCCCCGTATATGATCCGATATATGCAAATGCTTACTTCATGTTCCTCGGACAGATACACAAAGGCAAACAGATGTCCACTCACAGGTGACCTTACACACACACACACACACACACACACACACACACACACACACACACACACACACACACACACACTCGATGTGACACTGTTTCCATTTTACTCTAGCAGGCTTTACCTCTCTCTCTCTCTCTCTCTCTCTCTCTCTCTCTGAGGGATACACACACACACACACACACACACACACACGGTGAGTAAACCGTAGGAACAGATGAAGGCACTGTCAGCAGCACCTGCTCCTCCTCCCCTCATCCTCTCTGCCTTTGTCTCTCTCTCCTCCCTCACCTCTTTCTTTTCTCTTGTCTAGTCTCCTTTGGACTCCCTTCTTCACCTTACATGCTCTTTTGTCTCATCCCCTTGTTTCTCCACTCTCTCTCTCTCTCTCTCTCTCTCTTACCATTGCTCTTTTCTCTTCACCAATACAAACGAGTGCACCCCTCACTTACAGAAACACAGCAGAAAGAGCAACCTTGGAGGTTATTATTATTTTTTGGGTGTACATATTTATCTCGAGGTTGGATTCCCCTGACCTCAGATGTCCAGCGAGGGGAGCGAATCACACGACTCGGCCTCTTCACCAACAAACACAAAGAGCCGACATTCAACAAAGTGTGTGTGTGAGAGAGAGAGAGAGAGAGAGAGAGAGAGAGAGAGAGAGAGAGAGAGAGAGAGAGAGAGAGAGTGAGAGTGTGTTGTATTAGGCCTTTGTTTTTCTCTCCACAATCTCTTTGTTTTAATGCCTTTTTGACCTCGGCCATCTCTCTCTCTCTCTCTCTCTCTCTCTCTCTCATCTGGTTGTGCATTGTTGGACCAGTTTCCATCTTTCTCGCTTTCTGTTACTCTTTTCTTTTTTAGTCCCTCTCCTCACTCATTTCTCTCGCCATGTCTTTACATCTTTCTCTCATTCTGTCAATCTTTCTCCGCCTATCTCTCTGTCTTTTCCTCCTTCATCCTGTTTCTTTTCTTATTCCTTCATGTTACTCTTCTTGGCTCCCTCTTTCTCTCTGTCCATCTTTGTCCTTTTTTCTTCTCTCTTCCCTCCCTCCCTCCCTCCAAGCTTCTGCTCCTTCATCTCTTCCTTCTTATCTTTTACACCCCCCCTTTCATCCCCTCCCTCCGGTGGTAGTAATCACTCTTTACCTTTTTCCCCATTTAAAGTTACACTTTCTGTCGTCTGTAGTTTTAATTAATCACGCGACTCGTTAACGAACTCTCCCCCTCGACTGTTAATTAATCAGGTTTCTGCCTTAATGAACAGTCTAAACTCGTTAAACCTGTTTCGCTCTTAATAAGCCCGTTAGCTCCGGGGCCTAGCGCTCCGACAAGACTATTAGGCACTACTACGCCTTAATGGCAGCCGCCGTGGGTGTGTGCGTGAGCGTGTGTGTTAAGATTACCTCACTCCCTAATGGGGCTGCTCAAATATTTATAGGGCAGGAAGCTGAATGGGAAGAATGATAGCGCTCAGGGAGACAGCAGACACTGAGGGAGTGCATGAGAAGACTGATGCTGCCTTCAAGTGCTCCTCGTAAGCTCCAACTTCCGACCTCGGAAGTTGTAAAGCAATGGAAAGCCCAAAGGGTCACAACACGCTTCTCTGCTCGTTCACTGCAAAGATTTCACCCGACACATGGCTCTAAATTAACTTTGGATGCCATTAAGACCAATGTCACCTCATGGACAGACATTTTCATAATATTAGCCTGTGGTTTGTCCCCAAATACATGAATACTAGTCTGGATCCGGCGCGTCAGGCTTGTTCCGCTCTATGTGTGTTGCCCGCAAAATCCCTCCGCTTCGGGAAACAACAAGAAACTTGTGCAACAACTGACAACCGTGCAACAGGGCCGGCCTGCTCGGTTCTTCCAGGGAACGATTGTAAAGATTTATAGAGAATATGTTTAGGGCGTTTCCTCTCTAACTGGGATGGTTTGGGGCCAAATGGTGGGATGAGTTTGGAGTTGCAGATTTGTAAAATACACGTTTGGACACTGGCTGTCAGCGTCAAAAGCAACGCAAAAATCACCCTTCAGCGTGTTTGTAGAGCGGTAGTGAGTAGTGTGAACGGAGTCCCGACCAAGCCGTTTATATAAACACTGTAACAAATTTAACTTAAAATGTACAGTAATTAACTGGCAACTATTGGCCAGCAAGTTACTGTGAATTATTTTTACAGTAAAGGTACCGTACTTCCATTTACAGTATTTTATGTATTTACTGTAAAATACAAAACAATTAAACACAACATAAGATAAAAAAGTAAAAATACAGTAGTTTACTTTACTATTTACAGTACTATAGTGGCTGTATTGTGATTTATACAGTTATGCTTTGATTACTGTGATTTCAACGGTAATACTTAGACTACTGTGATGTTGTCATGGCAACGCGGTTGTAATGTAACTTTACAGCACACTACTGTAAAAATCATCCAAGCAAGACATACAGGATACGCTTGTGATCGAATAAAGCTTATTTTCTTAGGTCTTGTTTTGTAGCTCTGTCCATCATTTGTAATGAGAACTCCATAATGAATTGCTTAGATTGAGAGGTGTAGATTTAAGACTGGGACTAAGTCCTTTAAAGAGGGCTGGGAGACGTGACTTGTTCTGATTCAGCTCTGTAAAAAGAACACTATTAAGACTGATGCTATATTGACCTTAAAAACTATTTGCAGTTTCAGTTCATTAATACAAACGGATAAAAGCCAATCTAAAAACGTAAAAATGCACAATAAAAAAAACAACCGTGATGGGTGTTCTTATCAAAACAACCCAATACCAATCTGATCTGACAAACCCTACACTGGACACAAAAAAAACATGATTTTTCAAAATAAATAAAAATAGCTATGTGATTTTGCAAATGAACCCTTTGTATGTGGACCTCGTAACTTGACATGGACTTTTCTCAGGTGACTTCAGACTTGGACTTGCCCCAAACACTTTAAAAGAGCTCTGCTGAGTGACATGGATAGGCCGAGTCCAGTAGGATGAGCAACACGAGCGATCAGGTGATAACACAGGATGTTAACAAACCCTGAGCTTATTTAATTGAGCCTGGGAATAAAGCCAAGTGAGAGCATCCACAATGTCCAATATAATTACATACTGCTTATAAACCAGTGTGGTCACACACACACACTCACATATAAGTGTCCTGAATCACAAAGGACAGTTTGGCATATAAAGTTTTATCTTTGACCTCCAAATGAGACGGTTAGCTCGTTTGGGGCTTATTTAAATCTCATTTACGTCAGGGATACTTCCTGCAGATTTCAGGGAGTAAAATCTTAACAATATGACATTCATAACAGCCAAAACTATATAATTAAGACCTTTTGAAAAAGTCAAATATTCCTTTATGGCGTGCAGACTAGAGCCTGACCAATAAAGGATTTTTAACGCTGATACCGATACAAATATTTGGTTATTTAAAAAAATCCGATATATCGATACTTTGGCTGATATATATTTTAAAAAATATCTAGAAATGCGTTACAAAACATAAACAGATTTCCCTAACATTAATTATTATTTTTTTATTTACAGTTATTCATGAGTTCTCACTAAAATAATATGATAGTAATTTGTTTTATTGTCCCAACAGAACATCAAAATATATTAAAGTTCTGATGAATAAAATATATAAAAATACAAACTTAAGATATGAAACTTAAAGTCCTTTGAACAAAAACACATTAACAACAAACAACAGGGACGTTGTAGAGCGTCCTCTGGTGGACAGACTATGCAACGCCATCACTAACAGGGACGTTGTAGAGCGTCCTCTGGTGGACAGACTATGCAACGCCATCACTAACAGGGACGTTGTGGAGCGTCCTCTGGTGGACAGACTATGCAACGCGATCACTAACAGGGACGTTGTAGAGCGTCCTCTGGTGGACAGACTATGCAACGCCATCACTAACAGGGACGTTGTAGAGCGTCCTCTGGTGGACAGACTATGCAACGCCATCACTAACAGGGACGTTGTAGAGCGTCCTCTGGTGGACAGACTATGCAACGCCATCACTAACAGGGACGTTGTAGAGCGCCCTCTGGTGGACAGACTATGCAACGCCAGCGCTCATAACATGGTTGACCGTCCGTTTTTATTTTTTAAATATTCATTCTCAGAATCATTTATTTGTCTTTATAAATGATTCTGATGAATGAATATTTTAATGTATTATTATTTTTTTTTAATCGGCCATTATAAATGTCGATACCGGGAAATGCCTAATATCGGCCAATAATATCGCTCCGCCGATATATCGGTCGGGCTCTAGTGCAGACATTTAGAGCAGGGGTGGCGGAAACTTCTCACTTTCCCACTAAGGACATACTACTGGACACTTAATGTCACTCATGTAGCATATGCTAATGTCTGATTCTAGTTTTATTTTATTTTTCTGTATTTGTCTATTTTGTATCTATGGTAAATTGAGTTATTGGTTTGTATATTATCTGTTGTATATTTATTGTTATCGAGCTTTTAGTAGCTTATTTAAGGTTCCCCATATGACCATTGTACCGTCTGTGTTTAATGATACAATGATGACGTGTGAAATAAACAAAAGGAAACGATGTACCACTCAACACGGTGCATGCTCAAGTACCACAATCTGCTGCCAACCTTTGGAGTTATGTTCTCATCGGGAAGTTGGGAAGTGTTTACAAAACACCAAACTCAATAATTTGAGTTCAGATCAGCGTTGAACCGTTGCTTCAGCCTTAAGGCGAGCGAAAGCCTTCCGCCAACAGAGTGAGGTAATTCCACTTGTTTCCAGTTCTGCTCACTTGTCTCAGGAATTCTCTGGCAAGCGTAAGGATCTTAACAAAAATAAATAAAAGGGAAGATACAAGCAGGTTGCTGCATGTGTATATAAAGAAAATGAACCACAGGGCGCGTACATTGGCTCATGACTCAAAGAATCTCACTGGTAGTAATGACACCATCTCACCCCCGTTCATAGATTTACCCTGAAGTACAGGACAAATGGGATTTTAAGACTTCTAATTAAAGTGCATGTCGATGGTTATCTTTAGCGATGCCGGATGCAGAGTGACAGGAACCACGTGACCGAGATGGAGGCTGACGACACGTGTGTGGTGTCTAGCTCAGGAAGAGTTTCGGGGATGACATGAGGATGAGGTCAGCCCTGATGAAAGTAAAGGATGGATGGAAGGATGGATGAAGAAAATGTGGAGCAGCGAGGAAAAGAGAGAGATGAAGGAGACGGCGGGAACAAGTGGGAGATAGAGAGAGCGATGCGTTTTGGTCGCGAAAGAAAGAACGAAGCAATAACGGAATGAAGGAAAGAAAGAAAAAGAGAAGATGAGGGGAATAGGTCAGCCTGAACTCACTGTTGAGGGACTGGGTGGAACCAGATGGGAAACACATGCCGTGAAACACAGACACACACACGCACACGCACACACACACACACACACACACACACACACACACACACACGGCGGGGGTGGAGTCTGATGGCGACCTCTTGACACCAGATGAAGGGAAGATACTTCTTCTCTTCTCCCTCGTTCCTCCTTATTCCCTAACAACATAATGCATCTGATGTAATCGCTCAGCTAATGCACCTCACTGTCACCTTCGTGGAATTCTGGGTATTTGAGTCCCCAAAGAGTTTGTAGACAACGGCTACAACCAGGAGAAGAGTGCACCGTAACTCCACAGTGAGGCTGCGTTTAAGTGCCGTGGGAGAGGAGGGAAATAGCAGCGACCTGTAGGAAAACACCTGAGGATCTGACTTTAAATACTAAAACACTCGGCTTCACATCAACATCTGGGGAATGCACCGATCCGACTTTGTCAGTCCCGACAATGACAGCGATGCCTGGGCTTTGTGTATCTGTCGATACCCGATACCGATCCGATAATGTTGTTGAATTAATAATAAACTGTGTACTTTCCACCTTTTACCTTCCTTCTGGATCGGCCCGTGGATCTGTTCATTTTTCCAATCCCTGAACCAGCTATTTTGTCAATATCGAGGCCGATATCCCATCTGGTTACTTACGTTTGCTATATTATTTAATTACATGTTATTCAATTTAATTTCACGGCACTCACTTACTTACATTGCAATATTTTTCGTACTAGGGCCACCTCACTTTATTTTACTTTACAATACTTTTTAGATAATGCCACTTCACATTCATTCAGTACTTTTTGCTCATTGTCTGTTGTTTGCCTGTTGTTTGTTTGTTGATTTGTTTTTATTGTGGAAAAACTGCTGCTGTAATAAGTGAACTTCCCCATTGTGGGATGAATAAAGTATTATCTGATCTAATCTTAACATCGGATCGGTGCACCTTTAGTACATTTTAATAGAAAATACAGCCAATCTCGCTTTAAGATTATAAATGCTTCCAAGCTCAGCTGTACATTGTAAATACCGGCACTATGGAAATCATGTCAAATACAGCTTATTCGCAAAAAATACAACCAAATTTATCTTCAGAATAAATGGGAATTTTGCAGAAAAACCTCCCAAACTCGTCTTTAGAAATACCAAAATATTTATATACACTGTATATTTCACTGGACCACATCTCATCGTGGCATCCCGAAATAAGTCGTCATCTTTTCCGGAAAATGTCATTGTTGATTGTGACATGCTGACCTGTGGACGGTCCGATTGGATTCTGTCCCTGGTTTTGGGGGAAGGAGTGTCTCCACTGGCGTGTTGAGGTGTGTCTTGTGTTGTTGGCATCTGGTGGTGCTTTAGATTTCCTGCTGCACGCAAAATGTCCTTTTCTAAAGATAAATAAAGTGGAACTTGAATGTATGGAAACCAAGCGATGGACCGTACCATCCCATGTGGAGCGGTCCACGTGCTGACTGCATGGGAAACATTTGGGATTTTCTACATGTGCGAGTGATGTAAACACATACTGCCAGCTGCTTCCTGTGACAGGTGTCCTCAAGCCGGTTTGTTCGTCATCACATCTATTTGGTTTTTCCCTGTAACTTTAACCCTGAGGAGCCTCGTTTTTTAACCTTCCACAAACATCTTCCATGTGGCGGCAGCTTCACCAGACCGTTAAGGGTATGTTGTTTTCCACCCTTAAGACATTAACACATGGGCGTACAGTTAAGAAACCAGTCTGCCCAGTTCCGCAGGTTGCAAATACCGTAACAGGCGTGGCCGTACAGTACAACAGAGTGCGGTACAGTACTGTACAGTATGTTCATTTTAAAACAGGAAATACTTCTTCTTTTATCTTTGTACGTTTTTACGTCAAACAGCTGACTCGTAATATGTTTCAAGTGAGTCAGTGGTGGATTCTGGGAAAGGGTTGGGTAAAGATGACCAGGGCTGATGGGAAATACACACACACACACACACACACACACACACACACACACACACGAGTTCCAGATTGTGTATGTATTTTATTGCTTTGGCAACACAACAGTGACAGGCGTGCCAATGGATGTTTGAATTTAACTGGTAGAGAGAAAGAGAAAGAAAGAGAAAGACAAACAGAAACTTCCAAAACAACTAAAGGTACTTTTCATGTACTTTTAAAGAATTTCAAAATAAAACCTAAAAAGGTAATTCATTTTTTTTTCACTATTCAAGAATTTTTAAATAAAATCTAGTGGTAAAAGAATTTCTAAATAAAACCACACAAAGTGGGCAAAATAAGATAAAAACAAAGACATGCAGTCTTTCACAGCTGTATACACCCTCATTGACAAGACTACATACCTGACCTCAACCTTTACCCTAACCTTCACCCGAACCTAGTTCAAACCTTAACCCTAAGTCTTAACCTTCAAACAGTCCTTTAAAGAGCCGAGGACCAGAACATCACTCCCAAACTGAACTACTCTCACATCATAAAAAAGCATCTGCATTTGCAGAGTTGTCCATTACCTAATGGAAAAAGTGAAACGTGTGTTCAAAAACTTAATTTTCTGCAGTTTGTGCAAAACCCCAAGCTAAAGTGATATTAGTGGTATGAAACTCCTCTTATTACATGTTGATGCAGGAACCATGCAGAGCTCCAGAGTTATGGGTAGACCGTGACCCTGAATCATAACCCTGGGTCAGCTGCACGTTCATTTTCTCTTTGAACAATAATAAGCGGGTCACAAGATGATCACAAGAAGATCCACAGCTGAAAGTCGTATTACTAATTATAAGAGCATTTTGGTTTGTGAAATGTAATGATTCAGTAAAATGGCTCGAAAGCGGAAAGTCTGGGTTAATATCCCGGATCAAAGTTAATCCTCCTGAATAGAACTGTTTTCAGAAAGTCCTGACCTGAAATGTTTGCCGGCTCCTCCTGAAGAACACCAAAATCCAAAGCACTGACGCCTGAATCCGAACACAAACAAACTGTAGTATTCCTCGTCCCTACCCTAGAATAGGGAAGTTGCTCAACTACATCATGTCTGATTGGCCAAGCGCTAGGTTACGATAACGTCTGCTTTGCTGTAAATCAGAATGAATCATCACATACACAGTTTCCCTTCACATACTCATAGTGGGTTCTATGTCTGTATATAGAGGGTAATCGAGTACAACGAGGTCGCTGTACTGTGCTGACCCGGGCACACAGGAGATGTGTGTTCAGTGTAGGGATTCACAGAATCCAGGATCCAGGATTTGACGGGGTTTGGTTTCTTCCGAACCTTAAAATTTTAGTCCTACGCTTGCACTAGGCGCGCTACGCTGCCTGGCGTAATGACGCCGCCGTTGCTTACGGGACGGTGTTAACGTA
>CM049388.1:3455927-3495927 GCA_026937815.1 Etheostoma perlongum | reverse complement strand
ATTCAGTCATTCATTTTCCAGACTGACACAAATCAGTAACCAGCACCTCCACTCGACCTTTGACACACCAAATATGTACAACACAACACAAAAACTCAAAACACACATCATCTTTAAACCGATAATTGGATGAAGGCAGAAGACGAAAGCACGGTTTAATTTCAGTAGTCAGCGCTTTACAGCCGCCTTAATCAGGTTAAGATCATTAGTGTGAAGGTAAACACACTTAAGGAAGTATAATGAAGCTGATGTAAGTTACGTGACACCACAGGCTTTAAAGGGAAAGCCCATTAATTATTGCTTTTCTACAAACTGCTGACATTTTGTGTGCAATTGTGTGTGTGTGTTTCTTCGGATGATCACCAAGTGAAGGAACGTTCTCCTCGCTGTTTTAATGCACTAAAGCAATCTGAAGACATAAGTTAGAGTCAGCGTGGAAAAGATCTCGGTTAAGCATTTTAAGAAATTAAGACACAATGAAGCTACAGCGTGTGTGTATGTGTCCATGGCAATGAGGGGACATGTCACCCAGTGCAACAGTGTGCCTAATTTATGCAGTTTAAGACTTTTTGAAGCTCTATGGCACAGAGCAAGAAGGCTTTGATAGACACAATACCTCTCCCTCCGTCTTTGGAGGCAGACCATTAAATGACAAAAACAACAACAAGCACCGATGTCCTCAGACAATAGCCGATATGTTGTAGCCATGATACGTGTCAAAAAGGCAAAAGGCAAAAGGTGTCCGTCATGTGGCAAATAAGTTAAGTTTAGACACCTAAGTGGTCTGTTGGGTTTAGAAAAAAAGATTGTGGTTCCGGAAAAACACTTTTCGTAGCTATAGTGTATGTACAAATGGTTTGGGAGAACAGGCTCTGCAAGGACAACTCGTAATCTCATTTAAGAACCAAAGACCTTTCATTTTTTAAAACCTTTGGTGTTCCAGGGAAAATTGATGAAGCATGCTTTTTTTTTAACATTACGTTACTCATCGTCACCACGAAGAAAACCCCGAATCAGCCAGAATCGTTGTCCCACAACAGGAAACATATTGCTTGCAATATGTAAAACTACTTAAAGCTTTTGATAAACCGCCCAAAGCTCACACAGAGCAGCTGTTGGCCACTAAACTGTCGCTTTTTTTGTCCACAAAGTCTCTACTTTGGACAATATTCCAATTCAACATCCATAAACATGAAGGAGTGGATGAATTAATCACATTGACATGCTGTTTTTAAATGCAGTACTTCTGTTTATGTGGGAAGAATGAGGATACACCGATGAAAGGAAAAATTCAGCAAAGAGAGAGGGGATGACATGGAACAAGGTCACAAGTTGGATTTAAATCCTCAACATCTGGAATACATGGCTGCAGGGTGGGAAATTACCCCCAGCCACCGGCTGTGACCGGTAGGCCTGTCTACTGGACCCAGTTTGGCAGGTAGCCAACCATCATTTGGAGTTTGATTCTGTTCTAAGTAGCACATTCGGATGCCAAAATGAGGAGGAAGCAAGTGCATTTTGGAATCTGTTAACCACTGAGGGCTGGCAGATCAAAAGCTTCAATCTTTCCTGATAGTCTGCACGATGTGAAAAAAAAACCAACAACGTCTAAAGCTCTGCGTGACTTTCTGAATGGATCAAATCGCGCTAAATTGCATCCCTCCCCTTTAACTTCTTTTCCCACCTTCTCTCCAAACTGGAGGATGGAAAGATCAAGACACAAGAGGGCAAAGGAGAACCAAAGTGGTGTGGAATATTCCTCTGTTGATTTTCCATTCAGTGCAGATTGGGAAGTACAATGGCCTCTGGGTTAGGTTAGTGTCCAGTCTCATCTCTTTTTCCCTCCTCTATCCTTCAGTGAACCCGTCTCCTACAGGCATGGATTATTTGTATTTCTGTTTGTGTCCCAGTCTTGCTTCTCGTCACCCTATTCTTTCCAGCTGTGTTTCAGTTTTATAACATTAAAACAATCAACCAACCGTGCAAACAACCAATCAACTATCTACCCTATAACAAGCAATCCAAAGCAGCAACGTCTGATCACCTTATAAATCTAATAACTTTGACACTTTCTAAACAACCGCCCTATCAACTAGCTGCACAACTCGTGCATGTTTCATGCAAATG
This sequence comes from Etheostoma perlongum, assembly GCA_026937815.1. Lineage (NCBI taxonomy): Eukaryota > Metazoa > Chordata > Actinopteri > Perciformes > Percidae > Etheostoma > Etheostoma perlongum. The sequence goes on along the minus strand of CM049388.1, from coordinate 3,493,800 downwards.
TGACAGGATTTTTAGAAGCTGTGAAGAATTCCTCAGTTTACCCCTTCAAATGATGAGCAGGGGGTCCGAAGCACAAGGCTTACAGAGAACCTCACTTTGAAATTGGCTGGGAACTTTGGTACAAATCCAATCAATCACTCAATGCATACCTTTAATTCAAAGAACCAACATTTACCATTCAAATCACTCAGTACAAACCCATCATTCGTTCAACCTACCAACCCATCGAGCTCCTTGCCAATACATTCATTCAGCTCCAAAATCTGCCATAATCTGCCTTAATTGCAAACGTGTGTTCAGTAAAGCGGCTATGTTTTGAGACATGGATTTAAGTTACCAATAGATTCAGAGCATGGAAAGGTTGAGCCAACTAACAAACAGCCATCCATCGTTCTGAGTAAAGCTCATCAGTTCAATTTTCTAAGCAAAATGGACATTTGGAAAAACAGAATAATGGGTTCAAATATCCAATTTTTCTTTTTTTACCGCCCTGACAAATTACAAAATTGGATCTCAAACCTGTTTTTTTTTTTTTTTTTTTTTTTTTTTACAATTTTCTGTTTTGATTCAGAGGATCAGAAATTTAGAAAATTACAAATTATTCAATACTGCACTGATGTGTTTAGGCGGGCGTTCAAGAAGACTCGGGGCAGTCATGTCAACGCTGGATAATTACGAGAATATCATTTGCAATCTTGCTGAGAATTTAGCTTATATTTCTAGGCAAGTGCAAAACTTCTTACAGACGAACTTTGGACTGAACGGGGGGGCAAGCATCTTGTCATTATACAATTATATTTGTCATCATTTATAATGACACATAAATTATTCTGTTAAATAAATAAGACTTTAAGTTATCATATCTTAAGTTTGTTTTTTTATACATTTTATTTATCAGAACTTTAATATATTTTGATGTTCCTCTGTTCTGTTGTGACAATAAAACAAATTATTATCATATTATTTTAGTGAGAACTCATAAATAACTACAAATAACTAATGCATTTCTGGATTAAAAAAAAAGATATATATATATTGGTCGATATATCGGCATATGGGATTTTAAATAACCAAATATTTGTATTGCTATCAGCTTTATCGGTCGGCCTCTACTGTAGAGAACTGCATGTAGAGAGAAGGAAAGAAGAAGGAAAATGCCTAGTTTTTATTCCACTGTTAAGCTGCTCATTATGGAGCCAGACACCCCCTCACCCCAAAATAAAAACACACACACACACACACACACACACACACACAAACACACACACAAACACACACACACACAGACCGCAGAGGAATTTCCTACTTTCATATAAAACTGATAATGGGATGTGTCCCAGCGGGAGTGGAAAATCAGAGGTGACTTAAGAGCCTCCACATTCCAACCCACACTCACACACACACACACACACACACACAAACACACACAAACACACACACTAGCTTTTGCACCTCTGGGAACGATGGGGAGAGAGAGACAGAGAGAGAAGTTTGGCAGAGAGAAAACAGTTAACTCTCTTGAGTCTCCATGTCTTCACAGCGTCTTTATCCTTTTTCTTCCGTGTTGACGGGGTGGCCGTTCTGCTGGGCCTTCACTTTTTTCAATATTTAGCTGCAATGTGTGATGCAATTAGGGTTGAATTCAGATTATGGTACAATGAGGACGCAGAATGATAATGGGAAGAGGAGAAAAGAGAGTACTCTCTCTCTCCCCTCGTTTGACACCCTCCTCTATGTCCACTGTCCCAACAAAGGAGAAAATGCCCCAAAAATAATCAAGAATAAAAAGGTAAAAAAGAAGGAAGACTAACAAAAGGAGAAAATGGGAAAACAAGAAAAGGATAGGAAATGAGAAGAAACGGGATGGGAGGGGTGAGAAGAGGACAGCCAATAGAGAGGATGGATGAAGGGACAAAAGAGGACAGGAAGAAATGATGGATGAAAATAAATGACAAGAGAACAAGAGAGAGGAAAAGAAGGCAAGAAGACTATAGTGAAACGGAAAGAAGAGGAGATGACTGCAGAGGTGAGGTGAGGACAAGGGTGGATGCAGGAGGGATGACTGCGAGAGAAAGACGACAGGAGGGAGGACGTTACTGCAATAAGCAACCATTCCTTTACACCACTCTCCCTCTTTTCTCTCTCCATCATGCATCATTCTTTCTACTTCTAACCCTTTTTCTATCATTCATCCTTCCATCTTTCCCCCTCACTCCTACATTCCTCTTTCTCTGTTGCTCCTCACCATCACTTCATCATCCCTGTATTTCATCCTCTATCACTCCCTTTACCCCTTTTCTGCTTTATCACTCCTTCTCTCTCTTTCAGTCCTCAACATCCCTCCATGCCTCTGTAACTCCTCCTGTCACCTCTTCTCCCCCCTCCCCCCCGCATCACACTCCCCACTCCATCGTACAGTACTTTCTTCATCTCTTTTTCTATCCCTCCCTCCATCTGTCCTTTAACATCCCTTCTCTCCCTCCCTCTCTCCCTCCCTCCAATAGGGTGGGTTGATTTTATTTGTATACGTGGTTCTATTTTGCTGTAATGGTGTTTTTATAAGTGACATGTTTCAAAAAATGACATCAAATGTCCAAAGTCCATCCTTTTCTCCATCATTCCCTCAACATCCCTCCATCCATCTGTATCCCTCCTCACTTCTATCCGCTTTTTTTCCCCAAGCTGCCTCCATCTGTCCATCCCTCTCTTTCCTATCATCCCTCCATCATGAAGCTCTGTTTGCCAGGCGACCAGAGGCTATGATATGCTGCCACTACCTGCTGTGTGTGTGTGTGTGTGTGTGTGTGTGTGTGTGTGTGTGTGTGTGTGTGTGTGTGTGTGTGTGTGTGTGTGTGTGTGTGTGTTGTGTGTGTGAGAGAGAGAGAGTGTGGTCCTGGCAGCGTTTGCAGCACAGAAGGTTTAAGGGGCTTATACCTGCAGAGAGAGAGAGAGAGAGAGAGAGAGAGAGAGAGAGAGAGAGAGAGAGAGAGAGAGAGAGATATGAATGTGGTGGTGCATAAGGTGATACAGCCACCTGTCCTGCTTGAGCGTGTGTGTGTGTGTGTGTGTGTGTGTGTGTGTGTGTGTGTGTGTGTGTGTGTGTTAAGGATACCTAAAGGAGGCTGGATTGTGTTTGGTAACATGAGTTTTGTCGTTGAGTTACTAAACACACACACACACACACACACACACACACACACACACGCACACACACACACACACACACACACAAACTGAAGAAGCACAAATATGGGCCAGACAGATGTTTGAGATGTTTGAGAAGGAATGAGAGGAAAATGACAGAAACAGAAATAAAGCACACGTAGTGCTGGTCTTGGTATGATGCGTTCTTTGCTCCTGCGGTCTGCATCTTCCTGGGTGTCCACACCCAGAACAACAACTACACATATATTGTTCAAGGCAAGACGGCGGAGTCCACACCACGACTACGACGACAGGGACCAATGATATCGTTGGGATCACTTTCAGAGAGATTTGTGATCTTACCGAGCTACTGAGCATGTGCAGCGCCCAACAAAGATAGTATAGAAGTGAGATGTCTCAATCCGGAGCTAAAACAGAGACCTGAACACACAGGGTGAAAACAGGATCTGCAGCAATGTGCAGATCAACAAAAAAACTAAAAAAGATGGTGTTTTTTTGGAAAATGAAACCATGGAAACCTCAAAATACAATTATGAACCTGAAAGTGAGCATAATATGGGCTCTTTAATCAAAGAGACTGAGCAGACTAAGAAGCCGGCGCTGCAGAACTGGACTGTTTTCAGTTTGGACATGCGGTGAATAAAGAGAGAAAACCTGCACATCCCCCTTTCTCTTTGTATTCAGTTAGACCGATATTGTGATGTACATTATATCGTTGTATTGTATCGTGAGCCATGTCTCATGTATGGTATCGGGAGGTACCCTGTGATGCCCCCCCTGTAGTCTCCAGTTTGTCTATTTCAAATAGTCAACATTTCACTTCCTGTGCGGGCAGAGGATTTGTTTTCCAGAGAAAAACTTTAAAAATAAAAGCAGATAGAGTTCACGGGGATGGATGAGATGTCTCCGCCGGATCATTTTCATACGGCACCGGATCACATACAAAATCCTGGTCCTTACCTACAAAGCCATACACCACCTTGCCCCGTCCTACTTCCCTGTCCTCCTCTCCCCCTACCAACCTTCACGGTCGCTCAGATCCTCAGATCCACCTCAGCCGGTCTCCCCAAGTCCCCCAAGTCAAAGCTCCGCAGTTTTGGGGACAGAGCCTTTTCCAGGGCAGCTCCCAGGCTCTGGACCTCCCTCCCCCATGAGATCCGCATCTCTGAGTCCCTCACCATTTTTCAGTCAATCTTATCTGTTCTGCCTATCCTTAGTTTTATTTTTTTTTTTATATTTGTTTTTTATTATCTACTGTTTCTACTCAGTAAAGCGACTTTGAGCTTGGGCTATACAAATTAAATTTATTATTATTATTATTATTATCATTATTATTATTATTATTATTATTATTATTATTATTATTATTATTATTATTATTATTATTATTATTATATGGGAGCGTGCCTGGCAACAGCACAGAGTACTGTACTTACAGTACATGAAACAATGACTGTTACCGTGGTTTAATCATCAGCAATGCATTGTTAGTTATGTGGAGCTCTTTATGATGCACACATTACACACATTACACCAGCACCTTTCAATAGTCTCATCTTCAGTTTCCCCCCAAAAAATCAACAAAACCCATTTAAAGGACAAAGTGTTGGTGAGGTGAAGCGATCAACTGTGGCCTCAGACACACATCGCCTACTCACCAGACACACACACACACACACACACACACACACACACAACACACACACACACACACACAATCACACATACCAGGGCGGAAGACTTCACTGTCTGAGAATTTGTGAATGGAAAAATGGTTTAACACACTCGCTTTCTAGGAGGACTTGAGGGACTGAGTGTGTGTCTGTCTGCTTGTCTGTCAGACATGTATTTCAATACTTATCGGTACAATAATATCAGTCTGTCTCAGTTTTATTGCCTCATTTTTGCCTGCACGTCTGGCTGTTTTTAGCTGTTTTATTATATGTCGGTCTGTCTTTTCCATTTGTCTGCGCGTCTGGGTTTTTTTTTTGTCTGTGTCCTTTTTTTTCTATTTGTTTACCTGTCTGTCTGTCTGTCTGTCTGTCTGTGTATTCAGTTTGTTAAAGGTTCTGTCTGAATGTCAACTTGTCTGTCTTCTCGGCTCGAGTGTTTGTTTGACTCCATCAGCCTGTCTGTCTTCTTGCTGTCTGTCTGTCTGTCAGCCCATTTTAAGTTGGGCTCTATCTGTCACTTTATTTGTGTTTCTGATCGTATACGGCGTTCAGTGAACTGCCTGTCAGCCGCTTTCAGGAAAAAGAGACAGACAGCTGCATCTTTTCCACTCTCTCTCTGTGTCTCTCTCTCTCTCTCTCTCTCTCTCTCTCTCTCTCTCCTGCCTGTCACCAAATCCCGACTCAAACTATTAATGTGTGTATAATAAAGTATGAACCTAGCTTAAAAGCAAAAGTAAGTGAGCATATTTCTAAGGATTAAACAGCACAAATGGTGTGGATTTGATCTTGAACTTTCAAAATAAAAGTATTTCCAAAGGTCAGAGGTTACGCCACAGAACACGTTTACAGTGAGAGAAACTGACAGAGAGAAGAGTGGGTAAAAACCAAGATGAAGAAGTGAGAGAAAAGAAAGAGATTAGATTAACGAGGAGGAATAAGGAGAGAAGAGAAGGGGGAGAAAGGGCTAGGGTGCGAAAGAAGACTAAAACTGAGCAGTAGAGAAGAAGAAAATAGGCTACAAGCAGATAAGGAGAGAAATGAAAGGAGAATACAGCAAAAGCAAACAGAGGTAAATAAAGGAAAACAGAGGCAGAAAAAAATGCTCTCAAGGTTAGTTATCCCACTTCTTTGCTCTGACAGACAAATGGCTAAGTTAGCCACACATACACACACACACACACACACACACACACACACACACACACACACACACACACACACACACACACACACACACACACGTCGTCTAGAGCCTTGAGAACAGTGTTTTACAAGAAAACTGGTTGAAGTTTATGAGTTCTGTCTGTCTGTGTGTGTGTGTGTGCAATGTGTGTGTGTGTGTGTGTGTGCGTGTGTGTGTGTGTGTGTGTGCGATGTGTGGCACCCCTCTGTTAATGGAGGGAACTGACACCACTGTGTGAGATAGTCAGCTGTCCAGTGTGTGTGTGTGTGTGTGTGTGTGTGTGTGTGTGTGTGTGTGTGTGTGTGTGTGTGTGTGACTAACAACAGCACCCTGGGAGAGAGTAGAGAGTGATGAGCGAAGAGGGTTTGAAGACAGATAGATGGACAGACAGGCAGACAGACGTATAGATAGATAGATAGATAGATAGATAGATAGATAGATAGATAGATAGATAGATAGATAGATAGATAGATAGATAGAGTGAGCGGAAGAGATAAAGCAAGTTTCCGATGAAGTGGCTTATGTCACAGCTATCCCCTTGTCATGCACACACGCTGTCATCCACGGCTGCTGCATTGCCACGACAACGGCGGACGAGGACATCCCCCCTGCTTGGCTGCAACAGACACACACACACACAGGACACAGTACACACACACACACAGGACACAGTACAGGAAAGCACCCCCTCAACAGACTGTGAAAAAGAAAGCATTGCAAAGAAAAAAGAAGAATAGACTATGAGGATAGATAGATAGATAGATAGATAGATAGATAGATAGATAGATAGATAGACTTTAAACCAACCTGGCCCGCTCTCCCTCTCTATAACCGAAAGCATTCCTCTGTGTTCACACACTCCTTCCATCGCCACGGTAACAGACACACTGACCGGCCGACCCTCTCACACACATACACTTTCTCTCTTTCTTCCTATCTCTGTGTCACACACACACACACACACAGGTGCACATACACACACACACATGCACAGTGACTTTAAACTCCCATTATGTCTAGTTCGTCAGCAGCAATCCATCCATTCATCCATCCTCCGTTCTCCAGTCCGTCCGTCACTCTGTGTGTTTACATCTGAGTGTGCTCACTCGTTCACTAGGCAGGCATGTGTGTGAGTGTGTCTGTCAGGAGGTGTGTGCGTGTGCGTGTGTGCGTGTGTGTGTGTGTGTGTGTGTGTGTAGCAGAGTGGGAGCCCTAGAGAAACACTCCTCTTGCCACAGGAGTAAAGCCCAGGCGTGATGCAGAGCCAGAAATAGATGGAGGGGCCGCGGCTGGGGGGATTTGCCGGGCCAACACTGATGGCACTTTTGCAAGGACAGGCTTGCATACCCATGTATGTCAACATATTGTGTATGTACAATACATACAGTATGTCAAGCAAAAATTGTATGCACACATGCATTGTGACTTGAAAAGTGTGATTCAGTAAAGGGAGTCAAATGCTTTCTGCATGTGTGTAGTTAGCGTGAGTACTGATTGTTAGTCTGTATATTACAGTGTACAGTAGGGCTGTTCAATTTATCACATTTTGATTGAGATTTCAATTTCGGCACCGAACAATCACTAAAAGGTAAAGAGGTGACGGTCGTTTCGGCGGCCATTGCAGTTGAGTTTTGTTGACAAAAGGTGAACGTTGTGTGGCAGGTTAGGCACAAATATGGCAAGCTCGCAGTCTTCTTCTTCTTCTTCTTCTTCTTCTTCTTCCCTGCCATTCGTGTTTCTTGGCACAATAGCACCACCTGTGGATCAGTGTGTGTGTGTGTGGGGATGTGTGTGTGTGTGTGCGTGCACCAGACAAACAAAGCAGAGAGTCACTCACTCATAGGTACACAGATTAAGCCTACAGATGTACACACACATGCATATACACTGCATCCAAAAAGACACGTATGCTCTTATAAATGCACACACACACACACTTGGATAAGATTTCTGTGTGTATAAATTACTCTTTTTTTAGTCCTGCCCACAGTGTCTGTCTTTGTTCGTGTGTGTGTGTGTGTGTGTGTGTGTGTGTGTATGTGTCCTCACCGTCTTGTTGTAAACTGAGAATACAAAACATCATGCATTTCCTATGAGTTTCATATGAATCAAATATTCATATATTCATACATGCACAGTGGGCCAAACATAAGGTCAGGGTGGATATGTACTCTGTGTGCGTGTGTGTGTGTGTGTGTGTGTGTGTGTGTATTTGCAGACCTCAGCAGCCTGTGCCTTGTTTAACACCGGTGTATACAGTATTCTATGTATTGCCACACAAACACACACACATACAGAATTCTGAATAATATACATGTGCAGCCGACTATATTTACGTAGTCATTCCACTTTAGTGTTGATTTCACACAATATCATTAATGTTTTGGGCTTTGATTCATTTCATATTATCACTTATAACTGAATTAACTGGCAACAAATGAATGCTTTTGAACTTGAGCGACAACATATGAACACACACTACCTCTACCAAGGCCAGAGAGATGCTCGCTCCGCAGCATTAACTGGACATGTTTAATTCAGGACTCCACTGTTGACTATAGGCTGTCTCGTAAGCGTCTGCACACACGCACACACACACACACACACACACACACACACACACACACACACACACACACACACACACACACACGGTTATGAAACAGCTGTTGAGGGCTCTGTATGTATCAGAGCCTTAGGAGTGCGGCTTACATAAATACTTGATCATATCTGGATGGCTCTCAGTCTGAAAATAAATAATCCGCCCTGGTTCGGCTCCCACACCACAGGGACGGCGCGAGAGGGAACGGAAGGAGGGATCAAGGAAGAGAGAGACGTCAACTGTCAGTGTGGGGTGGCTGCAAAACCTAGGGCAGATCGCTTGAACCCACCGTGATCGTATTGAACAAGGTGGTGGAATAAGTGTCATCGTTCGTTCAACAACTACAGCTCCCAGAAGGCCTTGACACCCCTCTGGGTCTAGTGTTGTAATGTCTTGGAGCGTTTGTGGTACGTTGGCAAAATGGGATCAATCAACAGACAGACACACATCGGGCCCTGCCGGTCGTATCTCCTACTCCATGATACTACTAAGGCGCGTTATGTTCCCGCTCCGCATCTCAAATTTATGGTCTGTAGATTATGATGTGAAGTCAGGAACTCATGATAAGACACAACATTTATTGTTTTAACTTCACATGAAAACCTGAACTGAAGCAGTTATATTGCTCTCTTCAAGTCGGACTCCTTTGACAAAAAGAATAATTTATGCCTCGCAGGATAAAGGAGATTCTGCTCTACCGCTGCCTCGGTAGGCTAGCTTGTTTGTGTTATTGTATATATATTTTTTTTTAAATATTCATTTTAAATGATTCTGATAAATGAATATTTAAAAAAGAAAAGAAAATGGCCGGTCAACCATGTTATGAGTGTTGGCGTTGCATATTTTGTCCACCAGAGGGCGCTCTAGATCGTCGCTGTTATTATTTTTTTGTTAATGTGTTTTTGTTCAAAGGACTTTAAGTTTCATATGTTAAGTTTGTACTTGTTCCGGTTGATTATCATATTATTTTAGTGAGAACTCATAAATAACTACAAACAACTAATGTTTTAATGTTTTGTTACGCGTTTCTGGATTTGTTTTGTTTTTTTAAATATATATGGGCCGATATATCGGAATATCGGATTTTTAAATAACCAAATATTTGTATCGGTATCGGCTTATCGGTTGGGCCCTATCTAAAATGCTAAGGTACTAACAAACTCACTAACCGAGTCCAAACTCCCCTCTTTCTACAGGAAGTGATGCGGTTCGATGATGATGATGTGCGGAGTAAACAGAGGCAGAGAAGTGGGTCAGTAAGACAGTTAGACAACAACAACAACAACAACAACAACAACAGCAGCAGCAGCAGCACCGCCTGCACAACTCAGGCTTCATCCTCTGAAGACGTGACCACCATGAACACACTCGCCCTGACACATCATCACATGTCATCACATATGAGCAACAGGCTGTGACTTTAAACACGACAGAGTCATCTGCGAAGCTCCACCTCGTCCATCAGGTCAAGGTGGACGAGGTGGACGAGGTGGACGAGGACACCTGATTTGGATCCCGCCATCATCCGGCTGAATGGGGCCCGTTTGTCTTTGGCCGCCGTTACCAGGCCCTACTCGCTCTCCTCCTTTGTTAATGGGGGGATTATTAATTTCCTGTATTCCATCTTTACTGCATTAATATTTGATGATTAAATATGGCTAGAAGCGTCTCATCCTCGTCCCCAGCCGGGCGCTGTCTCCGTCTTTGTCTCCCCGCCGTTTTACTTTCTAGCTCACTTTGTGTTTCAGTGTCTCTGACTCCTACCTTTCTTTGTGTGTTTTATTCTGTCAGTCTCTCATCCCTTTAGCATGCACATGTGTTCCTTTTCTTCTTTCCTGGCTCCTCTTCAGTTCCTTCTCCCTTTCCTTATCTCTATTTTAGTCTTTTTCTGTCTGCTTCCCTATTTAAAATGCCTCTCTTTCAGTGTTTCCTTTCTCTCTCTCTTTCCCCTCCGTCCTCCTGCCCTGAGCAACAGTTACAAATGTAAAGGTGCTGTAAAGTGTAAAGTGATGTCATGCGTGTTTTTAGGATACCTGTTTGATATCCGACAACCATTGGTGGCTGGATTTTTTTAGCCAATGAGAAGCCAGCAAAAGACCAGCAAGAACCAGCTTGTTGGATTTGTGTAGATCCAGACGCAATACATGTAACTACCAAGTGTTGTTAGTGTCAATGTTAACTACAAGCAGACTATAAGACCTGCATCCGAGGCCACCTGGTCCTCTACTGACTAGGTCTGGGGGGGGGGGGGGGGGATCGATACAGCATAGTATCACAATATTTTCCGTGGCAATACTGTATCAATACACAGGCACCAAGTATGGATCTTTGATTAAATATGTGTTGGTCAGTTTGTCTGCTTGACAATCCCACTTTGCAGCAATAAAATGAAAGTGAGATGAAATTCTTTTTAGATGAAACAGATGTTGACAAAGTTTCCTTTTGGGGACGTCATTTGAAATTGGGGAAAAATTAGAAGTTGGAGAAAAGGTTATAAAATGCAATATATCGCAGAATATTGCAATATGTTTAAAATCGCACTAACATTGTATCGGGGCATAAGTATCGTGATGATATCGTATCGGGAGGTGTCTGGTGATCCCGCCCCCCCACTACTGACCCAACAGTTGTCTAGTCTGCTCACGCTCTCTCTTTTACACCCGCCTCGCTTCTTTTTTTGCCTGTCTTTCCTTAAATTTTACACAGTGCCTTCTGCAATTGTGACCACTGAACCAGAATGGGACGCATCCGCGTTACTCCTCGTTGTTAACGGACAAGCACACACAAGCAAGCACACACAATCTACACACACGTACACATACCTGCATGCAAACTACTGAGAACGCCTGCATGCAATTGCCCACGTGGAATTTTACAGACACACAAATACACACACACACACACACACACAAAATGCTTGCCACACATAACTGTGAGTCTTCGAGCTTTCCCATAAAATAATGCACAAAACACACACACAGCTTTGGAAGTGGAGCAGAGAAAATGCAAGGGCTGTTCTTTCCCCAGCAGACTATCTCCGCTGCAAAGCACCATGGGAAACACAGTGTAATCCTAAAACAAGGTGTTGGACCCAGGGGACCCTGACAAACCCCTCAGCTGGGGAGGTAGCGTCTCTTTCAAACATGCATGATGCATTTGAGTCCGTCCTGTAACGTTCACTTGCCTGCTAGCTCTCCGTAGTTTCCATTTCTAAACAGTTCAAATGATTTGATTGCATTTGACATATTTCTGACCAATATTGCAGTTTAAGCCGTAATTATATTCCATGAGCTAAACGTGGGCCCTTTTACTGATTATCTACCTATCATCTCCCAAGTACTGTACTCTGTTTTTATGTTTGGCGTGTTCTTTTATTCAAAAGTCATGTTTATAAAGCTTCACTGAATTTAATCGAGAGAGAGAAAAAAAAAGAGAGGGACCACTTTAGCCTCTAAGCCACGGGGGGACCCAGTTGAGTGTTATGCAACCAACACACACACACACACACACACACACACACACACACACACACACACACACACACACGCCAGCTGTCCCTAATGCCAGCAAACTGAAAACTATCTCTGTCTATTTGTCTATCTCTGCTTCCCTGTCTGTCTCTCTCTTCCTCTCTCTTCCTCTATCTCTGACTCCACCGCCGTCTGTCATGTTGTCAACCCGTCTGCACGGCATGGCCAAAAGTATGCGGACAAACCTGTCTGTATTTTTTTGCTCTTTTTGTGCTGCCGTTCTGTCAATAGTTTGGGGAAGACCCCTTCCTGTTGTGACTATCATTGCTACCTTCAGACCGAAAATGGTTGTCCAAGTTTGGCGTGTGGACGAACTTCACCGACCTCCACCTCAACCCCGTCCAACACCTTTTGGTTGTGGGAGAAACCAGACCTGATCACCCAACTTCACCCAACCTGTTGTGTCTAAATGGGAGCCAATCAGTGCTGCAGGTTCCTCCCAGAGGAGACGAGGCTGTTACAGCAGCAGTAGGCTCGGCCTTCGCCGGGGTATTTAAACAAAACCCAAGGGATGTTTTTCTGACGTAACTCTTTCTGCTAAACTGATACGATATGCCACATTGATGCAGGGTGTGTATTGCGAGCCCATTATATACAGTATACCGGTGTAAAATATCAGGAAAGTATGAAAAACAGATACCGCCCACGCCTGAGCAGCAGACTGATGCCTATGGTGTCGGGAACAGGATCTCATATTGGTTTGACGTCTGGGCGTCCACAAACTTTTGACCATGTCTTTCTATCTCTCTCTCTCTCTCTCTCTCTCTCTCTCTCTTTCTGTCACTCTGCAGGGGTTTCATGTTGCCCGCGGCACCTGTCGCCCCCTGGGGGTGGAACAATGCGCGCACACACACCCACACCCACACCCACACCCACACACACACACACACACACACACATACACACACCCTTGCGCAGACAAACACTCAACATACTTGAGAAGGCGATCTATTATAAGTCTTGCAGTGTGTGTATATGGGGCTTCCCACTCATATGGTGACACACACACAGACACACTCACACTCACACACACACACACCCACAGACAGACACACACACCCACAGACACACACACACACACACCCATATGCCAGCAACCTTCCCAGTAGGCCGAAAGAAGACTAAATACAAAACCTTCGAGTTCACACTCATTAAACAGACTGGTACACACACACACACACACACACACACACACACACACACACACACACACACACACACACACACACACACACACACATACAAAAGCAGTGGCCAGCTGCTCAGGTACAGCAGCTGATGTCAGCTCTTGAAGGTTACGATGAAAACATTCTCAGCAGATCCAGCCTGATTATAAAAAAAACGGTTTACCCCAAACTCCTGTTCATTAAAGTGAGCAAGTCAAACCTCAAAACACAAAGGTTATCCACGACTGTAATTATAAAAAAAAAAATCTAACTCAAATCATCCCGCATACCTTATTTGTGCACCAGAGAAGTCACACCTGTGACATGGTGCCATGATAAAAGCTACATGTGAAGAAACATAAAAGAAGAGCAACATTTTCTCAGTGTTCTGAACTCTTTGTGTCGGATTGGGAGGAGTTTTCTTGGTGTGTTTAATGCATGGATATGAGCTGGAGAGGGTCTTCTTCCATTTAGTTTGAACCCTAGTGACAGCAGTTTGTCTTTCTGCTTTCTGTCTCTGTGTGTGTGTCTCCAGCCCAGGCTTGCCCCACTAAGCTAAATATATTCCGAGGCTGTCCCGGCGGACCCTCGAGCTATGTGTCCTTTTCACAGAAGCACACTGTGGTCCCAGAGACATCAGCGGTATCCAGTTTAGTGTTACAAGAGAAAACTACGACCAGTACACACACACACACACACACACACACACAGGCAAGGTCTGTGATGATAGCAGTGTGGGTTAGGAGAGCACAACTGTCAATCACAGCCGACCAACTGAGGCCAACTAACCCCACCGACCTAAAGGGCTTTTCACTTTGGAGGAATTAGCTGTGATATATCGTGATGTTGAAGACACACGCACACACACACACACACACACACACACACGCACGCACACACACACACACACACACACACACACACACACACAGCAGCAGCAGCAGCAGTATTATAAGGTATTCTGGTGGAGAAAAGTGCAGCAAAGAACCTGTAAAGTTTGTCAAATGTAGTTTCCAACTGAGACAGAGTCGGCCCTAACCAATTTGGTTTTGATTTCAACCGTTTTTTTACGTTATTTTCGCAGTTTTGGAGGCTTTTTTAACGTCATTGCCGTTTGTTGGGCTTTCTTGTCCAGTTGTCAATGTTTTTGTCGCTTTCCTTTAACGTCTTCGGTGCTTTCATTCATTTTTCTGTCCTTTTTTTTCAAGATTTGTTGTGTCTTTTGTCGCTTTTGTAACTTTTTGACTGACAGTTTTTTCCTTTTCTCATTTGAACTGTCCGTGCCTCTAGCATTGGCCTATACTGCCTATATAATGAAAGTCATAACTCTAGCTCAGATCAAATAATAATATTAATGATGCCACTTTCAGTCTTCAGTGAAGTTGGTTTTAAAGATCAAACTGGACGTGCTGGGCTCTACTTTGTGGAGGAACTCTTGCTCTGTCTCTCACCCCGAGCCGACAGGAACAGAAGCTGCCAGGCTGTGTCAGTCAGCCAGCGGTTCGTTAACTAATTAGTGAGCTCGTTTATCTCATTAGGCTCTGATTGATCTGCCAGCTGATGGACTGGCAACCGAGCGTCCTGTTTGTGTCGGCAGTACGTCAGCCGGAGCGGGCTAATCGATATGAACAACACAGGGAAGAGTTTAACTGTTGTGTAACCTCATTATGTGGCAGCGGCTGTGTGTGTATGTGTGTGTGTGTGTGTGTGTGTGTGTGTGTGGGGGGGGGTTTAGCGTTGCACCAATGTCACCAGAAGGGCAGCCTTCCTGTGCAGGAAATTAGCGCAGATAGCACGGCTAGCTAGGCTGTCTGATGGTATCTGATGGTCGGGGCAGTGCACGGCTGAATGCACACGCTTTAAACTGTGTCAACATGACACACACGCACACACAAAGTGACAGTGTTTTTGTATGCAGTGTACTTTAATGGGAGAGTAAAAAATTCCAAAGTACTAACTTTTGCAATTGGTCATATTATGTTTTCTCTGTAATATCTAACATTTGCCCCAAATGAAACACACTTTTACATTATTTTCTTCCTCCTCTCTTACTTGGATCGAGGTGATGGTGATTTACATTCCCATCATAGATGGAGACTCTGCCGTTGTTTGTCTTTGTTCAGAGGTTACATGTTTTGTGGTAGCTCAATTTCGGGTGTTTGTCTTTGTTTTTCCATTTCAGCTGCTTCTGTTTGGCAGAATCCGACCTCGCTGTGACTTACTTCCCCCCGCGCGGGAAATTAAAGAAAGGAAAAAAACAAAGAGATGAAGGAATGCTACAGGCTGACGAGTCACCCTCTGCTTCCCGACAAAACCATAACAACAGGTTGTTAAACAGCCAAACGAGGATATGGGACCTAGAAACCCGGAAAACTTGAAGCGTGTTGGAAAAAGCTGCATTCAGGTGGTGTGGAAACATTTGTTGTTATGCCTGCCTTTATTTTTTCCAAGGGGGGGGGGGGGGATTCCACACATTCCCACCTGGGAGCTGCCCAGAATAACCCCGCGCTGCGCTGCTGGGAGCTAGCAGCTCTACTGGGGGTTGAACCATGACCTCAGAGTGCCAAGCCTGCTTCTAGGAGGTGTTAACTGGCTGTACGGAGCAGAAAATAGAGCCACATAAAGTTGCTAGGGTTAAACTAGCTATTTGCATTATTTTTTTCAAGAAGTTTGACAGTAAAATGCCTAAAAACCTGCACGTCTCCAAAGGGGGGACCCGTGGGTACCTATAGGACCCACTTACAGTTATATATCTGGAGTTGAGACCCGGTTGAAAAATGGCCATGTCAGTTGTTCCTTCGCCCAAAAACTAGCCTACACTGTTAGAAACGTCCGTAGAAATACGGGCTAATATGCTCTGTTAATATGAAGACGTTTTCTGTAATGATTCACAGGTGTTTTTTGATTTTGGGATTACAGAAATATCCGTATATTTAACAGAAAAGATACAGGTAATTTCCTGCCGGGACATTATCTGTTTTTCTAAAATATCTTACAGTGTAACTGTACAGCTTTATTCAGTTTCATATGATACCAAAATCTAGTTTGACTCTAGCTTTAGCACCCGTTACACCCTCTGTAAGACACTAAAGGCTGCTTAACAGATGCGTCTGAGAAATATGTTGCTGTTTCTCTGTTCTGTTGTGACAATAAAACAAATTATTATCATATTATTAAGTGAGAACTCATAAATAATTACAAATAACTAATGTTACGGAAATTTGTTTAAGTTCTGTAACGCGTTTCTGGATTTTTTTTATATATAGATATTTAGCTCTAGTTGTTTATACTGCAGACTACTGCCTTTAAAGTAGATAGAATTCCTTAGGGCAGCTGCAGCTCTGCACCTCAGCACAAAGTTGAAACTCTAAAACTAAATGTCTGCGGTCCTTCCTGCTGCATGTACTACATAAAGACGCTCCTTCCTGTGAGATGCACCGATGAGGTGATTCCAGGTAAAAGACATTAACCTTCATTGATTCCCGTTATTAAGTTGATATCGACCACGGGGGAGGAAATGAAGATAAAAAGAAGAAGCAGACGAGTTAGAAGAGGTTTCAAACAGTGAGATATGTTGAGTTTTTTTTTTAAAACAAGTTGTTTCAAAATGACACACACACACACACACACACACACACACACACAGAATTCTAGTTCTGTCTGCCTAACTGTTTAACTAACACCTTTTGATTTCCCTTTGACGCAACAGCTCAGAGAGGGCAAAGAGAGGCCAAACTATGAAAAAAATCTGGTTGTACACACACAAACACACACACACACACACAGGCACGCACGCACGCACGCACGCACGCACACACACACACACACACACAACGTTCTGCGTCGCCACTGCGCCATTCAGCATCAAATTGGCATCAAATTATATAACAGAGGCTCTTACGTAACAGACTCGATCCCCTGCCATACCCCAGTGTGTGTGTGTGTGTGTGTGTGTGTGTGTGTGTGTGTGTGTGTGTGTGTGTGTGTGTGTGTGTGTGTGCGTGTGTGTGCGTGTGTGTGTATATGTGTTTTCATGCTGAGGTCTATGGCTAATGAAGCCATCTTTGCAGGGGCAAAACACAGAAACAGAGGGATAGAAGGAAGAGAGGAGAGTTAAATATAACTCCTTTGGCCCTTAGCAGCATCTGAGAAACAGGAGGAGAGGAGAGGAGAGGAGAGGAGAGGAGAGGAGAGGAGAGGAGAGGAGAGGAGAGGAGAGGGAGGAGAGGAGAGGAGAGGAAAACGGAGGATGAAAGGAAAGAAAAGAAGCTAAATACAACCAAATGTTACAGTTACAGATTTGTGTTAACAGACAATCATTTTTTCCACCTAGCAGCTTTCCAGTAACACCACAATCTACTGGGATTCAAACCAGCAACCTCCAACTAAATATTGAGCCTGCTTTTCTAAACTTAAGCATCGGACCAAAAGTTCACACTCAATCTCCAATGCTCAGCCAATCCCAGAAGGTTATTTACATACAGTACAGTCTGTTTGCACCAACTTGCACAGATTCTTTAGTCTTCAGCAGTCATGAATACAGCAGACAACACGCTGAGGCACTGGGAGGTAACCACTTGAGCTTTGGCTGTATAGCGACAACCCGAAAATCCAGCGAGAACGCCGACTGTTGCCTGTTCTGGATAACAAACATGGATGACAACCAGCAGTTTACAATTTGTGCTTAAAAAAGGCCCAAAAAAAGCTCAGAAGTTGGTGAGATCCTGGATGGATGAGGCATATAGGTGTTTTTTTCCTACTTTTCCCCACTTTCCTCTATCTCTAGGTAGAGAAAATGGAAGTCATCGGAGACTTACATGCATTGCACTCTGGTCTTTTGTTTTTTTGTTCTCAACTTTCCTCCTCCAACATGGATTCCTCCCTGTACGATTACAAAATGGCAGCTTGAGAAAGAAGCGCTGGCTCTTTGATTCTGAGCTCCAGTGTAGCTGCTGGAAACATCTGGACATGATGTCACATCCTCTGGGTTTGAGAGTAATCCACACGGCCAGACGTTAGCGGAAGGCTTTCTGGAGCGCTTTAGTTGCCCGTCACTCGTCGTGGAACCGGTTCCCTTTGATTTCTACATATCTGTCCATCCACACAAACGTCTCTATTTTTGTATGCTTTTTCCTCCTCCACAGAATCACAGGCAGCCATTCAAATCACACAGATGTCCAACTTTTATGTGTGAACTTGTGAACCAGCCTCCAGTTTCACTATGAGACTTATGTTTTTTAATAGATGAAAATACCCATTTACCCCTGTGTACGCCTTATGTAGTCTAATTAAAGGTCCCATGACATGAAAATGTCACTTTATGAGGTTTTTTAACATTAATATGAGTTTCCCCAGCCTGCCTATGGCCCCCCAGGGGCTAGAAATGGTGATAGGTGTAAACCGAGCCCTGGGTATCCTGCTCTGCCTTTGAGAAAATGAAAGCTCAGATGGGACAATCAGGAATCTTTCCCCTTATGAGGTCATAAGGGGCAAGATTACCTCCCGTTTCTCTGCTTCGCCCGCCCAGAGAATTTAGCCCATCCATATGAGACATCATGGCTTTCAAACGAGCAAAGTGGCAGATGGTCAAGGCCACACCCCCAGCCTCCACCTTAGTTTCAAAACTCCATCTGCTGATGAAGGTTGTTTGATATGTTTAAACAACCAGAACAGCTCCAGAAAACGGAACCTGAGCAAACTGTTCTCACAAACAATTTGTACATATGCCTACAATAAGCAATGCACTGTAATTTGTCTGTATTCCAGGTATTTATTATTGTGTGCACCACGCTGACTGTCGCTGTATAAGGCCATGAAGATCCAAAACACAGTGCTTTTAAGCGGGGGAGCGGAGTTTTTGAACATGAAGAAGTTAAGGGGAAAACACAAGACAATGAGGAAAATGGGGGTTTGTGTCCTGGGAGCACTGCTTATGGGGACCGGTGTTGCTAACACCAACCCTAACCACAATCTTTTTTCTAATGCTAACTCGTCGTTTTTGTGCCTAAATGTAACTTTTGTCGCTGAATCACACTCACCTTTTGTTGGCCGAACTCAACTGCAATACTTAACTGTCTCGTGACCGGCCGTCAGGGGGCTTGCTGGTGCTCGCCATTATTTTGTAGGATGTCATACGATTTGTGCATAAGGTTTCGTACGGTATCAGATGAAGCCATAGATGTGAATGCATTGCCCTGTGCTGAGACTGTTTAGTCAGTTTAAGTTGTGGTTTAAAGTGTATTTTTATTTGCCCCGGTGCACATCTTAAACTAAGACACAGAAGTTATCTGTAATATCCTTCGACATGTTTTCTAGTAGTTGATGTTATTCTTGTGGCATCCATTCCTAAAACAAACCTCACAGGTGGGAAAGATTCTTCTCGTCTTTCCAGAGCCCCCCAGCTCAGATCCTCAGGCCCAAGCAGCCTTCACTTCGGCGTACTGTACACTTACATGCTGCCTAAAAAAGCAGCACCCCACGGACAGAAACATAACACATATAGCATAGCAGTCAGCCACCACAGAGCAGCCTCTCTGCCCGGCGCTGGAATCCACAGCTCTGACATTTCTGCCTGCCACAAACCCAACGGGAAACCTCTAACGGCCTGAGGTCGGACTGAGAGAGAGATGGGGATAAATTAAAGTGTTTGGTTTGGTGAAGAGAGTGAAGACCAACTGTGAGTGGGTTCATGTACAGCACACACTGTGTAAGTTTCTGCATGTGTGTGTATGTGAGTCTCTGCCATAGACTGTATAGAAGGTCTCTGTGTATGCAAATCTGTGTATATATACACATGAATTAAGGGCCTGCACGCGATCCTAATCTCTGCAACTCTACAGCCTGCCAGTGTCAACAGGGTTAAGCAGCAAAATAGAGACACAAAGCTGTCAAAGGCAGCTGATTTCATACTCAAAAACACATCAAAGTTGTAAAAACTATAAAATGCCTGAATGCTGCACAGTCAGAGACACGGCCTCCAGCTGTGGGGAATCCGACAGGATGCAGATTCTTTTGCTAACCCTTAGTGGTCCCTAATACTGTATCTGAAGTCTCTTTTATATAACCCTTAGTGGTCCCCTAATACTGTATCTGAAGTCTCTTTTATATAGACCTTAGTGGTCCCCTAATACTGTATCTGAAGTCTCTTTTATATAGACCTTAGTGGTCCCCTAATACTGTATCTGAAGTCTCTTTTATATAGACCTTAGTGGTCCCTAATACTGTATCTGAAGTCTCTTTTATATAGACCTTAGTGGTCCCTAATACTGTATCTGAAGTCTCTTTTATATAGACCTTAGTGGTCCCCTAATACTGTATCTGAAGTCTCTTTTATATAGACCTTAGTGGTCCCTAATACTGTATCTGAAGTCTCTTTTATATAGACCTTAGTGGTCCCTAATACTGGATCTGAAGTCTCTTTTATATAGACCTTAGTGGTCCCTAATACTGTATCTGAAGTCTCTTTTATATAGACCTTAGTGGTCCCCTAATACTGGATCTGAAGTCTCTTTTTATATAGACCTTAGTGGTCCCTAATACTGTATCTGAAGTCTCTTTTATATAGACCTTAGTGGTCCCTAATACTGGATCTGAAGTCTCTTTTATATAGACCTTAGTGGTCCCTAATACTGTATCTGAAGTCTCTTTTATATAGACCTTAGTGGTCCCTAATACTGATCTGAAGTCTCTTTTATATAGACCTTAGTGGTCCCCTAATACTGTATCTGAAGTCTCTTTTATATAGACCTTAGTGGTCCCTAATACTGGATCTGAAGTCTCTTTTATATAGACCTTAGTGGTCCCTAATACTGTATCTGAAGTCTCTTTTATATAGACCTTAGTGGTCCCTAATACTGGATCTGAAGTCTCTTTTATATAGACCTTAGTGGTCCCCTAATACTGGATCTGAAGTCTCTTTTATATAGACCTTAGTGGTCCCCTAATACTGGATCTGAAGTCTCTTTTATATAGACCTTAGTGGGTTCAGTGATACTCAGCCTCCTTTAGTACGTCAACACATTCAGATCAAAAGCTTTCAAATAAAACTGAAAACGTTTTTACATCTTGCATTCTGGAGTGTATTTTAACTCTGGCCATTAAACATGACGATGGAGTTCGAGTGACTCTTTCCACGCATTCTTATATCGTAGCGATTGTCTACCGGAGGCCTTCATCTAACCTGCGCCATGGGCAGAAACATAAACATGAGTCATGGTCCAAAGCACCAATGTTGAACCCCTGAGGAAATAATGATGTGCTCTACTTTCATGCCAAGGAGTACGATTTTGGAAGGAACTTCGGAGGGTCGCCGAAATCTACATGGCTTTTTTTTACAGGAGATTTATCGGAATATATTTGCATAGATATTTCTGGCCCTCAGCTCAACGTCTCTGCGTCTCACATCCAGTGGGAATTAGATAGAGCAAAAAAAATGTACTGATGACATTAAGGCAGTCTAACAAGAGATCACACACACACACACACACACACACACACACACACACACACACATTACGGCAGTCTAATAAGAGATCAGACACACACACACGCAAACACACACACAGACGCATGGCTGACAGCTGCTGCTGATCCTATGTAGTTTAAGTTAGAGAAGTCTAATATCACGTTGTCAGGCAAATCCTGTCACTGACACCGTGAGTGTGTGTACACACCAGGTACACACACTTTCAAAACAAACAGTGAATATATCTAAGTGTCTTTTAGTTTGTCAGTTAAGAGACTCAAGCTGGAGAGAGAGAGAGAGAGAGAGAGAGAGAGAGAGAGAGAGAGAGAGATTGTAGGGCTGACAGCTGAGAGAGAAAAAAGGAGGATCTGTTTTGAGTTTCTTTCGGGATGAAAGAGGAGATGTGGAGAGGCAAGAAGACGAAAGGATGAGAGAGGAAACAGGAGAAGGGAAGAGAAAAAGGACAAGAGATTAGGTGAGATGACAGGGGAGAACAAATCCAGAGGATGAAAAGGAGAAGAGAAAAGGTAGATGAAAGATGAGGACTGGAAGGAGGAAATGGAAGAAGGAGAAAAGGGAGGAGGAGAGGTAAACAGTAAAAGAGAGGAGAGGAAGAAAGACAGGAGGAAAGTTCATGGGAAGAGGGATGGAAGGACAGATTAGGAGGCTGGGTGAGAGTATTGGAAAGGAAAAGAAGAGGTAAGATATAAAAGGAGGAGAGGAAGGAAAGGAAAAGATATGGAGAAAGAAGAGGAATTTAAGGTGGAGGGGAGAGGAAGAGATATGGGGACGATAAAGAAACAGTAAAAAGAAAGACATATAAAAGGAAAGGAAACAGGAAACAAGAAGCCAAACCGGAAGAGGAGACGAAGGGAGAGGAAAGAGCAGCACATCAGAGAAGAAGAGACGAGTCGAGACAGGACGAGAACCGAGGAAAGAAGGGAGGAGAGCAGAGGGGGGTGAAAGGGAGGGGAGGATTGAATCCAGAGACAGATAGACTGAGCTTTGAAGGGGAGGAGGAAGGGGGGATCAGAGTGATTGGAGGATGAAACAGGAGGCAAAGGGACAGAGGGAAGGATGGATGGAGAGAAACATTCAGAGGGATGAAAGGAGCGAGGGAGATAGAGAGAGAGAGGGGAAAAGTCTGACAGAAAGAAAAGTGAGGGATGCTTTGGATGTGAAGAATTCCACTCATTTTAAAATTTCTGGATTACATTTCTTTAAAAATGACATTACCGAAAAGACAAGATAATGCACAAGCTAACACGTCAAAGCTGTCGCGACAGACGTGTCGCACTTTAACTGTTAGATGGAAAAATGTATAGGTTTGAAATGAAATGTCACCATTTGAATGTGGAGCTGTTGTCTGGGAAAGAGGATGAATTTCAAAAGCCCAGTTTGGTTTTTCCCGGTTGGTTTCTGGAGATCAAAAAGTGCCTTCATCAAGAACCTAGTGGTTTTTGATGGGGAGAACATACAAACATGGCCACCATGCAGGTATTCATAACCAAAGGTGGCTAGCAAGCAATTTCCTGTTGCTAGGCAATAACATGCTGTTATCTCATTGGTTGTGCTTTTGAAAGGTTGTTTGTAACGATTTTGTCATAACCACGTCGCATAGTCGACAAATCACCGTATTGTCAGGAGAAGCACGCAGACAGTTTGGACTTCCATCAGCTGTTTAGGTTTAATTACTAATGTTAACTAGCATGTTAGTTAGCAGTAATTAGCCTGTGCCTATGTTATCTCCTAACATATACCTACCTCTCCGTCTCTGCTGATTGGGAATGATTGAGATTTCTCTTGCACAGCTACCAGAAGACTTACAACTTTCAGACAGGTTGCCAACGTCACATCTACGTCTTCCAGCTCAGTTGGAGGCTGCGCAGTAACGCTCAGCATCACCGGGAAAGAGCTTCTATTTTCCTTCACTAGTCTCCATCCAGAACAACGGGATCTGTTGGTCCATTTCTTTAACTGTCTATGTGCACGCCGTGGGCAGCACAGCGCATAGTTGGGCGGCCGCCTATCATGTGTCGGCAGCTTAATACGACACAGGATTGTTTTCTTTGCCCAATATCTGAACCGCGGTTTAACCCTCATGTTGTCCTTGGGTCAAATTGAACCGTTTCCAGTTAATTTTTTATTTTTTGTCACCAAAAATGGGTCGTCGAAATAAGCGCTGAAAATGTCAACATTAAAAATATCAAAAAACTTTGGAAAAAACACCAAAAACGTCAAAACAAAAACAACCACAACATTGAAAAAGTAACACAAATGTCAGAAAAAGGGATAATAATGTTGAAAAACAATGACCATTGTTGACGGGAAGACAACACAAGGGTTAAAACAAGATTGCGTTTGCATGTGCACTGACATCCTGGATTTAGATTTTCTCTGGTTTACGCTCACGTGGAACACAGAGAAACCTAGTTATGAAGATCACCGGTGATTTTATTTCATCATGTCAAGTCGCATTTGCATCATTCTATTTTTGACTGTATGTAACTTGAGACACTGCAGAGCTGCGATAAGATGTACAGTACATGTCACAGTCACCGTGTCCAAGTATTTAGGTTTCTCAAAAGTGGGAAAAGAAATGTTTTGTAACCAGTATATGATGTTCACAACCGAAAAACACAGTTAAGATATGTCAAAAACCTTTAAATTACCAGAATACTTTGCATGCAAACTCTCTTGCTCTTGATACTTTTTGACATTTGCTAAAATCCATTCTCAGTGAATCCAGTCTGACTACATCTGCAGTATTCTGAACTTTGGTTTGGATTTGTTTTGCTGGAGCTTTCCTTAAATTACTTTAATTACTTGTATTTCTAAAATGCTGGAGAGAAACAGCTTTCGATCTTCAGCTCGCCCATGATGGATGCCAAAGTGTATCCAGTGCAGGTTCCAACGGGTTTTACAAGATAAAGGGTGAGGAGGAGGAGATCAAAATCCCACTTAATGCCATGCAAGCTTATTTCTCTTAAGCTTTACATTCTTACTCACACACAGTCAAATTGGGAGCGGCCCAATGAAGCCACAGTCCTCTGCAGTTGGTTAATGTATTGCTAAAAGGTATATCTCTCTGATAGCTGTCTAGGAGGGGCAGACATTAGACTTGCATTTGTCCCCAGGTATTATATGTGTAATATACATTTTTTCACAGTTAAACACTTGTGACTGCAGAGAAGACACACATCAAATAAATTCGGCAGGGACGTGTTTTCAGGTCGTGCCAGATTTACTTTCCCTCTTTGAAGCGCTAATATTTAGCCCGCTAGGCCACTCTCTGCACCCACCACCATTAGCATGCGGTAATCCCCTGACGGGAGACGCAAGGTGCTAGCCAGCTGCGCTAGCTTTTTTTAAGCCTTAATACCCTGAGTATGAGTGAGCTAGCGTGGAGCTAATCAGTCTTAATGCCATGCATATGGAGTTAGCTGCGGAGATTGCTAGCCACTGTAGCGGCGGCTAATCCTAGCGGCTATGCAGGATTGAGCCCAATCCCTCGTTTTCCCCCCAAATATGTCAATTTTTAGAAACTGCAGCATGAGATTAAAATTAGAGGAAGAGAATACAAAAAGAGCAGAGAAGGGAACATTTGTTGGTTTAAAAAACACTTTTACTGTAGCACTAAACATGTTATTTGGGAGGGGATGCTCTGGGATGACACAGAGCTCTCGTTTCTGCAGAGGCTTAACACACTCGGCCAAATGTTTTTATGTAACAGAGACATAAGAGCACGCTCTGGAAAAGAGGGTAAATTAGAAGGGCAAAAAAGGGCAGGAGAGTAAGGAAAGTGTTTCTCTAATATAGGAAAAAACAGCTGATGTGAGACACACACACCACAGGCTCTTTACAGCGTTGACTTCCTGTGCGAGGACAGGAAATGATGTCATGCTGGTGTGGGCACAGAAATATCTCGGTGGCTCTTATCTTTGAGTGCATGTGTGCGTCTGTAAGAGTCCTTCAAACCGAAGCACCTGCTGCTCTCTTTCTCTCCCTCAGTGTAGAAAATCACAGCCTTCGTTTGGACTTCTCCTCCCATCCTCCTCTTCCATTTCCTCCAGCTCCACCTCCATCCGTCCGTCACACAGTACAAGCCCCCGCCAGAGCACTGACATGGGTCTCTCTCTCTCTCTCTCTCTCTCTCTTTCTCTCTCTCTCTCTGTGTTTTGGGCAGGAAGCCACCAAGTGGCCCAGCAGAGGCGAGCCACCTGTTTCTCCCTGGCAGAGGACATCGTGGAGGGATGGAGGGAGTGATGAAAAGATAAAGGCAAGGGGAAGTGACACACAGGGGGGAGAGGTGAAGCGGGATGAAAGAGGAGATGAGGTGATGGAGCGAACGGACGGGAGAGCGAAAGGAGGAGGAGGGATGAAGGAAGATGTAGGGGGAAAGCAGACAATGAAGACAGGATGGAGCCATTGAGGACAGAAGGTTGAAAAGAAGAACACGGAGACGTGATGGGATAAGTACACAGAACAGAATAGGTGAGGGGCCGGGTGAGAGGAGGAGAGGAATGGAAACATGACAAAGTGAAGGATGCTGAAAGGGATGAAAGACGAGAAAAGATTTCGGAGAAAGCGTGGGGCGGAGGAGGCGAGGGCGCCTGATTACAATCCCACCTTCCCTCGCTTGACCTTGTCCTTCCTCCATTCATCACTCCATCCCTTCGCCCACAGACATCACGTCTTTCTCTGAATGCTCTTCAGCTGACGGGTCTCCACGTCATGCTGCCGCCACAAGTGACGCTCTGACCGTGAAAGCTGAAGTTTATGAATGAAGACAAAAGTGCAGTTCACGTATAGGCCAAATGCAAAGACCAAAACGTGGAGCTACACGGTGGAAATGGAGAGTTTAGAGGAACATGTGGATGGTGCGAGGCCGGCCGGCTTGCTTCTTTTAGGGATCAATTGTAAAGATTTACAAATGAAAATAAACCAAAAGATTGGTTTCGGTGGGTTAGCCAGAGATTAGCCAGACTACTGTTTTACTATGTTTATTACAGCGTTACTAATGTTATGTGTAGTTTCTGTTTACTGCTATTGTACTTATGTTTATAATTATTTAATAACAGTGAAATATTGTTTACAACTGTTTGTTACTGTTACCAATACGTGTGTGTGATGTCCAAATACTGCAAAAATACAAAATACATCCCTTTCATCCTCAGCTGTACTTTGAGTTCAGCGCTTATTAGCAAATGTTTGTGCACCAAATTACAACAAACATACAGTCTGCCTAAAGGGATGAAAACGCACACGCATATATATATATACACACACACACAGTATATATACAGTATACACACATATATGTATATATACACATATACTGTATATATACAGTATACACACACATATATATATATACATATATACTGTATCTATATATGTATATATGTATGTATACACATATATATACACACATACTGTACACACACACATATAAATGCAGAAATACACACTCAACCACTTGTACATTATGCAGTACGGTCTCTCTCTCTCACGCACACTCATAGAGCATGGACAGGAAGTGTGCAGGCTGCAGAAGCAACAAAGCCGTCATTTGCATGAGGAACGAGGCGGAAGCGAAACCAAAGCTCCGTATTGTGCGTGTGCGCGCACACACACACACACACACACACACACACACACACCTTTACATTTGATTTGAATACACAAACAAAGAGGTCAGTGGACTTCTGGTTACCTGGAGGAAATGGGAACCAAACTAACTGCTGTTGTCTTGGCAACAGTCATATCCCATAATGCTATTTAAATTCTGCCGCTATGTTATCTCACTTGTGGCATGCACGCTGACTGGCACGCAAGCACGCAAGCACACACGCACGTGCACACACACACACACACACACACACACACACACAGTTTAGGAGAGAGAACATGCTCACCCAAAGGCCATTCATTTGGACACAGCTGTTAGTCAATGATCATCATTCTGCCCTTTGTGTGTGTGTGTGTGTGTGTGTGTGTGTGTGTGTGCGTGTGTGTGTGTGTGTGTGTGTGTGTGTGTGTGTAGCCGTCAAGGGCACAGCTTGCATCCTTCGCACCAAGCCACGGTCACCATGGCAACAGGACATACACTCTTTCCTCTTCACCTTCTGCGTTTTTTTCTACTTTTTTCACTTGAACATACTATTGTGTGGGAGTGGAAGTGAATGAGAGAGAGAGAGCAAGAGCAAGAGCGAGAGAGAGAGAGCGAGAGCGAAAGAGAGCAAGAGCGAAAGAGAGCGAAAGAGAGAGAGAGAGAGAGAGAGAGAGAGCGTCTAAGTGTGTTTCAGTTCACTTCCAGGTCGATTTTAACCCATCAGTGAAGAACAGACTGATGTGAAGCTCTCATTGGTTCACTGTCCACTTTATTTTAATATTTTCAGTATACCTCCTAAATCTACCGACTCTGTGGTTACCATGGCGTCCCGCATCCATTAGGTCCTCCATCTCTCTTATATTTCTTGTTATTTCACTTTATTTGTCAGTGACATCCTTCATTTAGTCAGTTTTATTCTGCTCATTTCTCTTCAGTTCTTATCATCCTGATCTTTGAAAATGTTGGCTTTTTTGGCCTTGTTGATTTAGGTTATAGTTTTGTTATTGCTTTGCCTATACAGAGTGATGAAATTAAAAGAAACACATGAATGAAATGAGTGGCGGTAGCTTTAA
This sequence comes from Etheostoma perlongum, assembly GCA_026937815.1. NCBI lineage: Eukaryota > Metazoa > Chordata > Actinopteri > Perciformes > Percidae > Etheostoma > Etheostoma perlongum. The sequence goes on along the minus strand of CM049388.1, from coordinate 3,465,330 downwards.
ATGAACTTTCAAGTGACACCCTCTAGCAGCCACAGAGCAAAGGAGGAAGCATAATGTGATGTTGTGATAGAGCGACAGATGGCCGTGCAGAGTAAAGGTTGGATGCATCATGGATGTATGAATTTAACCTGCTGTGTTCCTACGGGAGTTGCTCACAGGTGCATGAAGTCAAAAAAGTTCAACTTAAAAGTATGAAATTCCCCGGATGCACTATGCGGCCAATAGAGCGGGCGCACTAGAGACCTCCGCCGGCCAAGCTGGCTACTTCTGCTTTAACGCTCGCTTATTTGAATAGGGATTCAATTATTGTTAATTGTGTGGCTTTTCTAGACTTTTTAAAAGTTATTGGACCAAATTTCCAGCAGTTGCGGAACGTCTGCGGATCCGCTCAGGAACGGCGGCGGAGTCATTAGGTTTCCATTAAAGTCAACGTGTGTATTTCCACTGACTGCGTAACGGCTGCGTCCCGACTCCGTCCCAGCTCCGGTGATCCCCAGTCCTCCGGAGCAGATACGCAGAGCCGGATGTCGTAGAGCTCTGCAGCAACTCAGCACACGGCAGATAAAACATCCTGGTAATTTTCAAAATAAAATAACGGCGGATCATATCTCCCTGCACTATACCTTGAAAACACAGCACAGAGCTGTTTCCCCTCTACTCCTCTGTTGGTTTTGTGGTTCTATTCTACGTGAATTCGCGAGATCTCGCGGGTCCTCGAGACTTCAGCTGTGAGTAATGGCCGCAGCCGTTCCGCAACAAATCCAGACCTGGTGGGTGTTGACGGATGGCGCAGCGTCACGCAGCGGAGCCGATCCGCAGACGTTCTGCAACCGATGGAAATTGGGGGCAAGTCTATGCTTTTTGAGCCCCATTGTATCACGTGACAGCCTGGGAGTATATATATATACACTGTATATAAATAAATAAAAGGTATAAAGGTGAATATTCATATTTTTTACAGGCAATTATTTACGGCAGGCTGACAAGGGGTGAAACCACTCAGGGAAAGGGAAGGAGGGCTAGAGAATAAATAGTTGTGTTAAATTGGCTTCAAAGGCCGTCTCACTCCCTGGGGGCCAGGGTTGGATGGATCAACAAAGCACGGCCGCTGACCACTTGTTTTCTACTGTAACCATGACCACGAAGGTCCCCTGAACTTATTTTAACCCAAACCATGATCTATCCCCAAACTTTACCAAGTTGTCTTTGTGCCTAAACCTAACCAAACCTTAACCAACGTGCCACATCATAAATCAGATTACTTTTCAACAAGGACTTTTCAAAGCAGCAGACAAATTCGACAACGCCTCGATGTGTCATCCTAGACGGCATGGACAAACAACGTCTTTCTTCCTTTAATTTGGATGACTTGTTGGCAAGAAGACACGCTGTCTCTCTGTCTGTCTGTCTGTCTGTCTGAGCAGCTTGCCTCAGTTTGGAGCAGCCATTGACAAGTGTCACCTTCTAGGTTGTGTCCTCATAACCCACCTAACACACGCACAGACACACACAACATATGAATTTTACAGCATGTGCACAGTCTGCAAGCACTGCTGATGCACATCCTGTGTGTGTGTGTGTGTGTGTGTGTGTGTGTGTGTGTGTGGGACAGAGATGACACGGTAGGAAGTTAAAAACCACACATTTGTCTCAGGCGCAGATAATAATCTGGGCTTTACATGATCTAATTCTGTGCATTGTCTGGGTCAACAACACACACACACACCCACACACACGCACACGCACACGCACACGCACACGCACACGCACACACGCACAGATGCACACACACACACACACACACACACACCCGCTGTTTCTTCTATTATCAAGCCTATCTGCCAGCCATCATGCATTTAAAAAGCAAACAGAGCCAAAGACCAGACTTCACAACATCACTCTTCCTCTTTTCTTGCATCTGTCTTTAGCACAGTAGCCATTACACACATCATTCTTCATGTTTAGTCCTACATCTGTTTATAGTCGCATTTCTCTTTATCTATCGCTTCATTCTGCCACTGCTACCACTACTACTCTATTCTCTCTCTTGTGATTCAAAACACAAAACTGTGTCCTTTCTCACCGGCATGATCCTTGGTGATCGTTGTGGGGGATGGTACTGCTTTCATATACTCATTTTTAAAGATTATGCTGAGAACTGCTTTACCAGATATCACAATGTTTCCTCATGACCATGTCATCATGTCTTCGTAGTCACCAAAAAACTGACGCGTCATGTTAAAATGACTCAGCACTGTCTTGGCAATGAGACAATACATGAGAAATGATTCCCACGCATGTGTGTTTAGGCATTTCTGTTTTTCTAGCCCCAACACAAAAGCCTACTGTATAGCATACCACCATGATAAAAAAACTATATTTTATCCATTATCAGTTTGTGATGTGTTACATTAAATATGTGATTCATTTTATGTTTTAATGCCACATTTGTCTTGGTATTACTCCATACATGTACCAGATTTTTCAGGGTGTTTTTTGGTTTGTTTTGGTTACAATCTCAGATCCTGTCGGCTATCAGCTAAACGATTTAGCCTCTGGGGAGAAAGTCAATATTTCGGGGGGTTCCAGTGTAGGCAGCAGATACCCGGATGATGGATAGCGCTGCTTCCGTGCGCTCTTCATTGTTTCCAGTCCAATTAGCAACTTGAGACGTGAGAATGGAGTTGAGAGACAACGTCTAAAAGCTAATGAAAAGCTAAATCGTCGTAAGGTGATGGGTTCCGACACTGAATATCAGCCAATGCCTCTTATGATCTCCACATGGGCCGTTTACCTGCATGCAACCAAAGCCTGCTCAAATGTGATTGGTCAATACTACACGGACTACAAACGGAAAACACTTCCGATACCAAAACCTACAGATTCTGCATCCATATGTCTATGAAGATTATATTTGTTATAACAACAAATCCCTCTATTTCGTCATATCACAATACATTATAACTCTAAATATAATATCATTCCATTGTATCTCATTAAAACAAGAAATGCTTGTTTTCTATTATATGATAAATTGTTATTTAAAAAAATGCAAGATTTATTCGTCATGGTGACTCCTGTTGTCTTTGTTAAAGGACAATTCCGGTGCAAAATGAACCTAGGGGTTAATAACACATGGGATGTGTTTTCATGCTAATCATATGTGACCAGTTTTATGCTAATTAGCGTATGACGCTAGTCGTCTACCATGTGTTTCTCCGCGGGCGCCTCTCGCTCTCTAACAGCGGTTGTTTTTACGAAGACGGTCCTTTAATCACGCCATTTTCTCCACTCTCTATTCCGGTTAGGAGTTGTTTTTCTCATCGGTTTACCTTAAATGTATCTTTATCTGATTTCAATCTGCTTTTTACAAAAACGTAATGTCTATGTTTCTTTACGTCTACCCGTGTTATGACCTCTTGCACAAACACACAGTTAATAGTTTAGTGGGTCCTACCTGGTGTAGCTGTCCTCTGGTCCAGTCCACAAACTGGTCACAGCCGCTGGGGGAGAAAGAGAGAGAAGGCATGATAAAGACACATGGTACTTTAATGTAAATCCACCTGTTGAACACACTCTGTTTACTGTGAAGCCATTTGCATTCCACATGGCTTCCTCTTTCAGTCTAGCCATGATGAGCCCTGGTATATCCAGAGTGAGACAGTGAAAACATGCAAAAAAAATAATGTGTGTGAATAATAGGGCTGGGCAATATGGAGAAAATCATATATCACGATATTCTTGACCACGTACATCAATAGCAATATTGCAACGATAGTGTAGGGCTTACAATCTGTGCTTTCACAAAATATTTTTTAACAATGATTTTAGATCATCAATAATGTGGTTAACAGTTTCAAGTAAAACTATAGAGAGACAAAATAAAAGTTTTTTTCCAGCTATATACCGACTATGTTAACATGCATGCACAAAAATCATGTAATGTTAAAATAAATCTGCATTTCTGAGTAAGAATGTGCCTGATTTGGTGGTAGGTACTAAATCTGATTTGGCTAAAAACACTGTTGACGCATATACGACGCCATCTTTACAATAAAGGTTGCGTTTAGGACGTACATCATACACACCACAGTAATTAACCCAACCCTGTCGTGTATGAGAATACATACACGACAGGGTTGGGTCCAAAACTAACATAAGGCCAAATTGATTTGGACACCAACACATTTATGGGGTTGTTTCCCTCACAGTAGATCCAGTCAAAAGTCCCATAATGTAAGAAGTGAGATTTCCATGTCTTATGTTGATTATAAAGCAGGTGAAGGTGCTCTGTAAACATGGAACATGGCAAACTTGCCTCTCGAACACATCTAAGCCTGCACAAATATACTAAATGTACGCAATTTGGTTGTTGGGCTGACATATTATAACTGTAAGCAGCAGATTACTGCCCATTGTTTTAGAATTAGGTGTTCAATAGTCACACATGGGTGTGTAATGTTCTGGCATCCATATACTTTTGGCCATGTAGTGGAAAAATAAAAGCATAAATTGTGAACATATTCTTAACAGCTTGTTTGAAAGGCCAAAAGGTCACAAGACTCTCTCTGCATATAAATATAGATGTAGTATTTCAATTTATGTCTGGGGGGGAAAAGCAGCTGTGTTGTTTTTGTAAAATAAATTTGCGACAACAAATGTGACAATGCTGATCCTGTGGCTTGCAATCTGAAATTTCTAAAAACACCAAAGTCTCTGTTGATTTTTTAGTGTTAGACACTAACATTTCAAACCCTTCATTGAATCCAACAATAACCAAATGAAAAACAGATGATATTCTATCTTCACATCCCTCGTGTCATCCGTTTGTCATCTTGATTTTCAGTGTTCTTTAGTCACTCGTTTCTTAAGCCTTTTGGGGTTTCTGTTCTGTCTCCCCCGCTGAGATTGGATGTCTTTTCATCCCCTGATATTTTTTGAAGTCTTATCTTTTGTATGGATATGCAAATAACTCAACCTGAACCTACAGCAGTTTAATTGTGCTACCGCTGACTCCACCGTGGCAGATAATATCAGACTGGGCAGCAGAGACTGGGAACGGCACACCAAGTTCAACATAGTGATGTACATTCAAGATGTATTATTAACTTTTATTTTAATTGACTTCTAACTTAGATACACCTTTTTTTAAACAGATCAGCTCATTAGCTGACAGTAACGGATCGTCTTGCAGCCCAGAAAACGGTTCTACAAATAACAAGTGAAGAGTAATAGAGAGAAAATGGCAAATGTTTCTAATTATATATCACTGTTTCTCAAAGTAATTAAAAAATATCAATGAAACTGCTAAATAACAAGAAACAACCACCGCTTTCTTTGAACAATATAAATAATCTATAATATAAATAGATTTTGAGACTACAGTTAAAGAAAAACAAACCCTCGCATATAATTCAGATAATCAGTCTGTGACGTGCAGCTTCATTTAATTTGTCCTTTTTGATTCACCTACTTTCCCCAAACCTTCCTTGTGTGCGTCAGTTAGATTTCCTACATTTCCCAAAATGCCACTGGACATCCCCTCATAGAAAACCCTGAACTAGGTACATTGAGCTGGGTTTCACATGTACGTAGTAGTACGCTATGAGTTATTGCAACAGTTTCACACGTTTTAACGTTTTTCACTTGTGGTTTCCTGTGGGTACAAACAGAGTGTAGTTCTCCCGGTATGACTGTTGAACGTCGGTGCTAAATAACGGCAGTAGATTGAGAGTGAAACATTTCAAAAGTCAAAGGTTTCTTGTGTTGTAGATGACTGACACATTAATCATACTGGGAATATGATGCCGTGGCATCATATTCCCATTCCCATATTCAATTAACTTTAACCCTCATGTTGTCCTTGGGTCAAATCGACCCGTTGTCCTGTATCAATGTTCTTTTTAATTCCCCAAAATAACATGATTGATTCCACACAACGCTCTTTGGCAAGTACAAATCTCTACTTTCATTAATTTTGGGGTGTCTCTTTCAATTTTATAGCATTTTAAAAAGAAAAATTAAAGTGTTTTTGAAATAGTATTGAGTAAAAGTTGACATATTCCAGTCTGTGATTATCATCAACATCCATTCCTTTAATTTTAGTCTAAATAATTCCTAATTTCTGCTTTTCTAACTCAAACATTAGGTATAATTTCCTATAAATGAGGTTTATTGACCATAAATTCCAAAAATAACTGTAAAACTAAAGTTAATAAGTTAGTGTTACGTAGTGTTGAAAACGTCAAAAAAGTGACAAACATTGAAAAAAGCGTCAAAAGTGTTGAAAAAAAGGTACAAACACGTAAGAAAAAGTTAAAAACATAAATAAAAAGCGTCAACAAAAGTGTTGACTATCCAAAAGAACCAAAACTCAAGGTTAGCCAAACTGTTATTTGTTAGCTATTTGTTAGCTTTTAGCTGACACTCTTACCAAGAGTCAGATGAGGAGACTGATAGCAGCCTCATCTCTGTGCACGGTTTATCCGACGAGTGGTTTATAAGCGCCAAAACAGAAAGCCTGGGGGAAACTGCTATCTGCGCCCTCCAAACAGCCCTTTTGGCTTGTCATAACAGGAAAAAGCACAGGTGTAACTGATGACATTTAAAAAACTAAACTCCATTTAGGTGAGTCAGGCCAAAGGTGCGTCGGGCCAAAGGTGCGTCGGGCCAAAGGTGCGTCGGGCCAAAGGTGCGTCGGGCCAAAGGTGCGTCGGGCAAAGGTGCGCTCGGGCGTTGGGCCCATTTGGGGCCAAAGGGCGCGGGCCAGAGTGCGGCGGGCCAAAGGCTTGTCAGTCAGGCCAAAGGGCGTCGGGCCAAAGGTGCGTCGGGCCAAAGGTGCGTCGGGCCAAAGGTGCGTCGGGCCAAAGGTGCATCGGGCGTTGGGCCAAAGGTGCGTCGGGCCAAAGGTTTAAGGTGTCGGGCGTCAGGCCAAAGGTGCGTCGGGCCAAAGGTGCGTCAGGCCAAAGGTGCGTCAGGCCAAAGGTGCGTCGGGCCAAAGGTGCGGCCGGGCCAAAGGGGCGTTGGGCCAAAGGTGCGTCGGGCCAAAGGGGCGTCGGGCCAAAGGTGCGTCGGGCCAAAGGTGCGCGGGCCAAAGGCAGCGCTCGGGCCAAAGGTGCGCGGGCCAAAGGTGCCGGGCCAAAGGGCGCGGGCCAAAGGGGCGCCGGGCCAAAGGTGCGCCGGGCCAAAGGGTCGGGCCAAAGGTGCGCGGGCCAAAGTTCGGGCGTTGGGCCAAAGGTTGGGCCAAAGGTGCGGGCGGGCAAAGGGCCGGGCGCCAGGCCAAAGGTGCGCGGGCCAAAGGTGCGCCAGGCCAAAGGTGCGCCAGGCCAAAGGTGCGTCGGGCCAAATCGGGCCAAAGGGGCGTCGGGCCAAAGGTGCGTCGGGCCAAAGGGGCGTCGGGCCAAAGGTGCGTCGGGCCAAAGGTGCGTCGGGCCAAAGGTGCGTCGGGCCAAAGGTGCGTCGGGCCAAAGGTGCGTCGGGCCAAAGGTGCGTCGGGCGCCAGGCCAAAGGTGCGGCCGGGCCAAAGGTGCGCGGGCCAAAGGTGCGCCAGGCCAAAGGTGCGCAGGCCAAAGGTGCGTCGGGCCAAAGGTGCGTCAGGCCAAAGGTGCGTCAGGCCAAAGGTGCGTCGGGCCAAAGGTGCGTCGGGCCAAAGGGGCGTCGGGCCAAAGGTGCGCCCGGGCCAAAGGCAGCGCGGGCCAAAAGGTGCGCGGGCCAAAGGTGCGTCGGGCCAAAGGTGCGTCGGGCCAAAGGTGCGTCGGGCAGCAAAGGGGCGTCGGGCCAAAGGTGCGTCGGGCCAAAGGTGCGGGCCAAAAAGCGTGCGTCGGGCCAAAGGTGCGTCGGGCCAAAGGTGCGTCGGGCGTCAGGCCAAAGGTGCGTCGGGCCAAAGGTGCGTCAGGCCAAAGGTGCGTCAGGCCAAAGGTGCGTCGGGCCAAAGGTGCGCGGGCCAGGGGCGTCGGGCCAAAGGTGCGCCGGGCCAAGGGGCGCTGGGCCAAAGGTGCCGGGCCAAAGGTGCGTCGGGCCAAAGGTGCGTCGGGCCAAAGGTGCGTCGGGCCAAAGGTGCGTCGGGCGTCAGGCCAAAGGTGCGTCGGGCCAAAGGTGCGTCGGGCCAAAGGTGCGTCAGGCCAAAGGTGCGTCAGGCCAAAGGTGGTGGTATTGTGAAGGCCGGCTAACTGTCATACTGCCTTACTGGGACACTTAATGAAACTGAACCATTGTTAACTAAACTAGTTTCACCTGTGTTTTTTTTCCTACTATGACAAGTCAAGATGTCCACCGGGGAAAAAGGTCTATCCATATTTAAAAGTCACATGTCATGCATTTAATACTTGCACAAACCAAAAACAAAGACCGTGATTTCTGGGCCGTTAGCTTACTTAGTTAGCAAGGTGCTAGCTTAAACAGCAGGGCCCAGTGTTTCTTTGCTTCTCATCATGAAGCTAACTGACAGATCCCAGGTAATTTAGCTTGCCAGCCAGCAGGATACAACACTTGTGTCTCATGTCTTGTTTGGCTAGCAGTTTCCCTCTGCATCTCACGGACATGTTCTCACCTCAATCTTGGCAAGACAGCAACAAGCTGTCACACCATTTTAGAGTATTTACCTTAAAGAGCTTTTCATCAAGTGGGACCCAGGTCAATAAATGTTGCTAATGCAAACCAGAGAGTTCCCACTGCTGCTGCTTCACATGTAAAGCTTCCTTCAGCACTTGTCAAAGAGATTAGCTAGATTAGCTTTGTAAGTGAGAGCCTACTACTGTTCACTGAAAGTTGGTCTACGTAACAAAGCATAGCCCTGCTTAGCGTCATTAGCTTGAAATGTCACAGGAGGAATAGAGAGTGCTGCAGGAATGACATATTTTTTTAGGCCTAGCCGGAAGTTAGCATAGCCCTGTTTACCTCGACAAAAAGCCAAAGGGATTTTTCCATTGGGCTTTGGATTATTGCGGATTAACAAACAAAAGTTAATGATACTTACATGTTTTGTTCAGAAAGATAATCGTCATATACGCCACGGTCACATTTAATTGTGCATGTTACTCCCCGATGTGAGTCGAGTGCAGATGTTAGATTTAAATGGTTTACAGCATAACTGTCATACTGAAATTTGTGAAATCCATGAAATAATAAACTTTTCTCATTACAAACAATAAACAGATGATGGAAATCATTTCAGAAACCTTTTAGCTATCTATGATAGTTTGATTGCTAACGTTAGCTCAAAACGCCATTCAACATACAGCCTTTGTTGTGTTTGATGCTAACTTGTAGCCAGCAGTGAACCAACTTGGTTAATTAGGTCCATTTTTACTGTACTGACATTACAGAAGTCTCTCGTTAGCATCTTGTATGCTACTTGTCGCAAATTTTAACACTTTAAAATTCAAAAGTGGGGTATTTGCTGAGT